>JAQZBX010039099.1:0-23163 GCA_029593785.1 Cabassous unicinctus
ACCAGCTCCAAATCTACCCGCCTGTACTATCAAAAACAACGCAGCAGGATATCCAATTTCAAAAACATGAAAAGTGACTATCTTTAATTTATCCGGAGGTAAAAATGCCATTCTTTTGCCAGTGAAGACAGGTTTTGAACCCATAATTGGGAAAATATGAACTCAGAAAATAATTTCATGTTTGAGTCACTACGTAACGCTTAAAAAAAAGATTCTTCTCATCTTAATGTGAAATGAAAATGCTTGGCCTCATTGCTTTTTTTCCCTAAAATTACTCTTTGGGTCTGGGGGAAAGAGGCTGGAGCATTTGCAAGATTTTATGTGAGGGGAGAGAGGAGATTGTTGAAGTGTTAGAGTATAACTTTCAGGAGCCTTTTCATCTCTGGTAGAGATCACAAAGACGAAGTGTTGATTTAAAAATGTTGGCGGGAGAGGACATTTTCCCTTCCTTTCCTTTTGAGGTGTATTCCTAGATAGCAGTTTTTAATTTTTTTTTCATGATTTGCAGAGAAGGAGATTCTTAAACTTTGGGGAGGGGGGCTTATTTCTCTTATTTAAAAAAATATTTTTAAGTTAAAGAAATCACACCAAGTTCTTCATGCTGCAGCATAAGCCAGTGTTTTCTTCATTTTCATGGTGGAGATAAAGAATGATTCTTACCATCATATGAGCCAAAGTGCTCAAATATTTGAAGGTCACCTCTTGGCATCTTCCTTCAAGGGCTCATTTAGTATGTTTTAATGGTTTTACTTTGAAATCTAGATACAATGTTTGTGGTTGTCTTCTTAATCCTGATCCAATCTATTTCTCCAGCCCATAAATGAAATAAGTACCTCAACATCTAAAACAGCAGTAGTGTGAGCATACTTTCAGATTCCAAGTGGAAACACGGGAAGTTAGCACTCTCAAAAATTGCCCCCAAGGAATAAAGATAAGATTGCAACATGCAAGATATTCTAGGAATGTTTTTTATAGTTCACCCATTCATTACTATTTATTGAGCATCTACTTCGTGTCAGGCGCTGACCTAAGCAATGATGACACAATGGACAGTAAAATCAGATTTAGCTCCTTCCTTCATTGTCCTTCTAGTCCAGTGGGAGAAACAGATATTAATAAAATAATCACTAACAGTTGTAAACTTGTGAAAAGTGCTATGAAGGAGGAAATGGTGCCCAAGCATTGGGGAAGTCTTCCCTAACTAATGCCTAATCTGAGATTTGAAGGTGGAATCAGGGGAAGAGCGCAGGGGCAGAGGAAACAGCATATTCTAAGACCCTGTGCTGAAATGAAAATCACCATTTACTTTCGTCTTACTTTAACCAACCACATGGTATTTAACCATGTCAGTATATAAGAGGAGCCCTTGGACTGTGTGTATATATAAGCCTGTTCATGCATTCGGGATCCCCTGACACAGTTGGCCCACAGTCGAAGCCAGGTGCCCAGTTTCCATCTGGACTTCTGACAAACTGTGTGGTCAGGATTTAGAAATCAGAAACCTGGGAAAGGTGCAATGTGATGGACACAACCACCCCAAATACCATATATGTTATCACCATCCTTTAACACATAGTGCAGGAAATCCTGTTCTTTGCAGAAGAACTTCAAAGAATCACTTCTAGTTCTCCTGGGTAACATTTATTTTTTTTCCCTTTGCTAACCCCATAGCACAGGCAGATATATATTTTTCCCTAGTAAATTGCTAGAGACACTTCAGCTTTCCTCCCATCCTTAACCCACTGTCCAACTGACCTCTCAAATTTCTCTAAGCTTCTAGGCTGTAGAGCAGTATTTAGCTGTTTACAGAAGCCCATTTGCTGCCCTTACCTGTTACTTCACTTTGCTCTGCACTTTCTCTTTCTTTATTGGGTTCTGAATTTCTTCCTCAGTGTAGATTCCCTCTTGTTGTCTTAGAGCAGGGGTTCTTAACCTTTTTGGTTCCCTGGACCTCTTTGCCAGTCAGGTGAAATGAACACTACTGTAATTTATTTATTGCATACCTTCATAAGTGAAGGAAATGCTAGATTTCAGTTAGAGGTCGAGAAAATAAAGATAATAAATTGATATTTTTTCAATTCAAACTCACAGATCCCCTGAAATCTTTCCAATGACCCCTGGTTAAGAACCCCTGTCTTAGAGTGTTTCATTCTTATGAAGAGCAGCTTTATCTTGCTTATTTTACCTCACTTTTGAATTTTAAACAAACAAGCCTCCATTCAAGTCATCAGAAATGAATACATGATGTAAGATCCTTTAAGTGATTTGTTCATTCACTAGCTTATTCATGCAGTGTTTACTGATTGAATGCTTACCATGTTGGGCACAAGGGCAAAGAGGTGTGAACACAAAAACTATAGATTCTAGAGGAAAAGACAGTGAACAAGTAATCTGACAAGCAATCATTATTTCATATTCCCTTATTCCATAAAATTGCTAGAGACTTACTTTATGGAAACACAGCAGGTAGTTGTAGCTCTTCCTCTCTGTCATTGGATCCTCTATTCCAATTAGCCAGCCTCTTTCCTCAGGTTGATGAGCTACTGTCATGACTGCCCAGATTGTGATTTGGGAAAGTAGCAGTCTCCTGGGAAAATATATATGGTTGACCGCTCTAATAGGATTGAAACAGAAAAAATAACCTAGTGCTTATCACTCAAAGCAGGATGCAGAACGGCTATTCACTAAATCACAGTATTATGCACTTACCACAAAAAATAATTTTCGAATGCAATATATATCACAGCAAGTCAGAGACGCATGTACTAGAGGTCCCTCTGGTAAATCTCACATCAGGATGGCAGCAGAGTGATTAGTAACTTCAAGGTATTCTCCTAGGTGCTTTACTCTAAGAACGAGTAGCTATTTTTCATCTCCTTGTAGCTGTTAGTTATAACAAGATGAATGGGCTCAAGCCTTGCCAGAAGCCATAACTCTCTATTTAGTTGACATGACCAGATTCCCAATTTTGGCCGTGGAGTGCTAGAGAGTAGAATAAAACATCTACTTCTTCTGAACTTTCTCTTCCTTCTGTCTTCTCTGGACAGACTATCTCAATGCATAACCCAGTTGGTGGAGCGATGACGGGGCCCGGGGCACACCAGCTCAGCAACACCCGGATGCCCAACCATGACACCAGCGTCGTCATTCAGCAAGCCATGCCGTCTCCCCAGTCCAGCTCTGTCATCACGCAAGCACCTTCCACCAACCGCCAGATCGGGTAAGGAGATCTCCTCTGCTGGCTCTGAGTTCTGGCTGGTGCTCAGGGAGTATTCTGGACTTTCTCCTTGTTTCTGGTGCTCAGATTGGATGAGAAAGAAGTTGGTTTTCCTGACTGGTGTGAAATTGCCTAGAGTTCAGTTGGTGCTTTTGATGGGGGAGAGGAAGAGCCTCAGCTTGGTGGAAGCTCTTTTGAGCCTCAATTTTGGGGGCTGAGTCAAATCATTCTGTGTCATTGTTTCTTCAATCAAGATTTATGAACTTGAACATGACTGCAGGAAAAACCATGGTTATGTAGACCAGGATGCAGTGCTCAGGACAAATGCTGGATGATGGTGGATGGAAGTTTCATCAGCGCAGCCTTCCCCCAATAGAGTATGCCTCTCCCTTCCAAGGGGCCACCAAGCCCATTGTCTGTGCTTTCTGTGTATTTCCAGTCCTCCTTCCCTTTCATGATTCTTCCCTGTTTCTCTTCCTCATTAACACCTTCTTATTAGCTCCTCTTCTTGTCCATACTCATTCCTGGAGTAGATGAATCAAAGAAAGCAAGCTTTCTCCTGTGCATTTATGTAAAAAAGGAAATCCTGACATGTTGAGAGAAAGTGGTAGAATGGTCCTGCCATTGAATCCCAGACACCCTGTATCATGTGATGGAAAGAGCTCTTGCTTCTGGATATCAGGATGGCTCTAGATCTTCACTACTCAGAGTGGTCTGAGGACTAGTAGCCTGGGCTTCACCCAGGATCTTCTTAGAAATGTGCAGGTTCTGGTCCTACCCCAGACCTACTCCACTCAGAATCTGCATTTTTAACAAGATCGCCAGGGATCTCCAGGTGATTGGTATGCACATTAAGGTTTGCGGGAAACTGTTGTAGAACCATTGGTCAAACAGTGTGAAGGAAAATGGAAATCCTTGGGATGAAATGTCTGACTTGAAAGGATTTACCAAACCACAGGAATGAAGTAAGATGGTGTATTAGTCAGGGCTCTTTTGGGAAACAGAATCAACAGGAGATATCTGTAAATAGTATGAGATTTATAAGATTCTCTCACGTGACCGTGGGGATGAACAAGTCTAGGTTCTGCAAGCAGGCTGCAAACCAGGGGCTCCGATGAAAGTCCAATGAAGGTCCTTGATGAGTTTCCGGAAGATGTTGGCTGTCCAAAGACAAGCTGGGAAATTCTCTCTGAATGCTGAAATCACTTCCCCTTTTAAGGCATTCAACTGATTGGATTAAGCATCACTCTTTGCTGACAGCAATCTCCTTGCTTGATGTAGATGTAATCAGCCACCTATGCAGTAAACTCACTAATGGCTAAAGCCCATAAATGTCCTTGTATTACAATTAGCCTAATGCTTGCTTGACCAAACAACTGGGCACAATTTACCTGGCCAAGTTGACACCTTAGCCCAACCATCACAGATAGTCAAGTAAGAATTCTCAACCAGAGGTGGTACTGCTCTAGCGCTATGGACTGTTCGGAAGTATATGGGGTTTGGGCCTGCTGCATGGACTAGAGGATACTAGTGAGGTGGGACCTGGTAGGCTAAATACCTGTAATACATGGGTCAGTCCCCTGCTTGAAAGAACTATCCTGGCTGCAATGCTGACATGCTCCCATCCTTGAGAACACTGGAGCTTTGGATTCTGATGTCAGTCTCCAGATTTATTTCCTAATTTCATGCAATTCATTCAATGCCTCAGCTTCCTTTTCTCGAGAATGAGAATGGTGTCTGTTCCTTCCATCCTCTCCGGAGTAGAAATGAAGATGAAATAAAACATTTAAGAGTACTTGGGTTCTTAGGGAGAAAAGGTATAACTAAAGCCAAAAAGCTATGATAAATTTATATTGCTGGATGCTGAGAACTGGTTGCTCTCGTTTCCCAGAACTCTGTTTAGGTTAAGGAGAGTTTACTGTGTTTGCTGCATGCATTGGAATTCAGTTTGTTGAATATGGCAATTTTTAAAAAATTTTAGAAACTACCCCACAACTTGTCTGTGTTTCTTTTTAACTTTGATTTTAATGCTTATAATAATTCCAGTCAACAGTGAGCACTGGGGAGAACATGGGCTTATTTCTCAGTAAGAGCAGCATGCTCTGTGAGGGGATACCTTGTCCCTCACTTTTCTCAACCTACCAGGTTCGGTTGTGACATGTGAAGACCTACCCTAATGAACAAGAGTTGCAGGTAATGACTATTTTGTGAATTTGCCATGGGTACCGTTGGTTTCCCATTCAAGAAACAGAAAATTAAACTGGCCCTTTGAATGCTGGGCTTTGTTCAAAGGAGCCACAGCTAAATTAGCAGGTGTCTCTGTTGTTAAAAGATTTCTTTTTTTCTCAAATGAGTATGGGAGCAAATGCTACCACCATCTACAGCAAGAACCTATAATATACTAAGAGGGTGGGGTGGGCTCATTAAAGACAGCATCTAAATCTCAAGAGACTCCACTGTAGTGGTTTGGCTTTGGGCAGACAATTCACAGTTAGGCCAGCTAATTATAATTATTTTATTTTTCTTTCAAGGGGGAAGAAACGTAAAATGTGCTAGAGTTTACTAGCAGTTTTACAGCATTCTTTCCCCCCTGGAGATCCTCTGCTTTCCCTACTGCCCCCACCAACTACCCTCTTGGCAGCCCTTCGTGTTCAGCCATTGTTAGTACAATGTTGGGTTTTGTGAAACAATCTTTTAAGGGTTAGCAATAAATTCCAAGATGGGTGTTGACTCTGTCAAGCATTTACCCAGCTGGTCCAGGGCTGGATACTTGGGTGACATTTGTAGACTGTGTCTCTCTGCTTGGCTAGGTGGGGGTGTTTTCTAGTATGGATGACCTCCCAACCCACTCCATCTTCCAGTCTATTCCCCATCCCGGGGTGTTATACGTCTCTCCTGGTGTGTTGTAGGAGATAATTGCCACTTCTAGGACTCTGTCTCATTGCCAAGCTTGAGGGCGGCTGTTTCTTTTCTTCAGATTCTTCCCTGTCGTGCTTACCATGTTGATTCAAACCTCCACATCCTATCATTTCCATTTTTCTCCATGTGACCCATCCAAAACCTTGCCCAGATCATCATGGGGGGCTCAGCAAGGAACTACCCAACCCATCCCACCAGTGGATTTGGTATTAAACTTTAGGTGGTAAAATTCAGAGATGGTTTACTCTTTTATTTCCCTCAGCAAAGAGGAAATGAGTACTTATTTTAAAACATGAGTTCCCTCTGGGGACTGTGTCTTTAAATGAGCATTTCAAATTGCAGATAGCCTTATTTTACTTTATTTTATTTTTTTGAGACTGCACAGAACCATATTGTAGTAATATTCTGATTTTTATCACAACCTCAAATATTTAAGTGTCAAAATCTGGCCAAGCCACCTGCAAATGTTTGCCGTGGCTACTGGCCAACAAAAACAGCAAACAGCAATGAAAGTCTTCATTCAGGCTCAGCGCTTAAGCTGCATCCAGCCAGGGAGGCTGGGACCCACCTGCGCCCACGCACGGAGCTTTTTTGCTGCAATAAGTGGGTGTGTTCACGGCTGGAACTTTGTGAGAAAGGGGACCGCCTGTCTCCTTCTCCCCCGTCTTTCCATCCCTTCTCCCAGAGCTTTGACTTCCACTGCCAGCCACACTTTTGCTCTCTTTTCTGTCCTTCTCCTTTCATGCTGTAGCTTAGAGGCTTGAATATATTGGGAGTGATATTGATATAAAGGACAAGAAAATAGGAGTGACAGTGGGTTGTCAGGGAAGGTTCGGGGGACAAAGTGTGTACATCCTTATGACCATTTGATTTTTATACTTATTGAACAAGCATTGGGCCAAAGGCAGTCAAAATGGGTATAGGAATGCAAAAACCCAAAGATTTAATGTTAGAAATAGTAGATATGCAACAAGGGGAACTTCCATTCTATACATACCAACCCATACCAAGTCCTGTGCCCAGTTCTGCAAAAGTAGTGCTATTATCTCAATAGAAACTGGAGGTGAGTATAAATATCCCAAATTGCACTTGTGTGGTTAGGCAGGCTAGAAAAACACATGGCTCTAGAGAGTGTGGGAGGCATCCTCAAACTAGTGACTACTTGTGCTTAGTCAAACTGGCAGACGCTCTGTCGGGAAGAGTGTCTTTGGCTGATTGATGGTAACTTTTTAGGAGATAAGTTTTCCAGATGGAAAGAAGAGTATGGGCTGACTAGTGAGACAGAAAACAAGCATGTGTTAAATATAGATGAAATCGATTCAGCCTTGAACCAAAATATGTGGCAGTTTCCAAACAGTATCTCCACTCTAGTCATTTTTATTAGATCTCATGTAACAGGCTCATTAATTCAGAATCAAGTCAGCGAAGCCTGGGAAAAATGGTGGATGGGCAGGTAGCACATTTTCTGTTTGTCTCGCTCTCTTTTCTCCCATTAGACATTTTTTGCCATAATATTCAGTTAACTGCTTGGCTGAAATATTAATGGAGCACAACTTTCCTAAAGATGTCTACTGCTCTTTACAGGGTAAACGATAATAGGTAATTCATAGTTATTCTTCAGGAAAGCAATGGCATTAATATGGAGTTGAAAAAAAAAAAAAGGACATCAATACAGAGTTCTGAGAGGTATTTGGGAGGCACTGCCAAGATATTCTACAAATTTTCTTCCTGCTTTTGAATTCTTTACAGGGAATGGGCAAATATGTAAGTCCATTTGAGTCCTGGTGAAAATTATTTGGCAGTAATTGTTTACAATGGAAATATTATGTGTCTAATTCACAATATAGAGATGTTCATTCCAAGACTAATATTTGGGTAGAAGGTATCTGGCCCATTGTGGAATATTCTGGTTAAGGTAATGGACTGGTCTACTGTATCCGGAAACTTGGAAATATGTCCAACAGCATGCATATATGAAGTCATTTATGTGTGAAACACCTCCCTGATTTTATAACAATTTTAGTTGTACACATAGACATCCATGTGATGTGCAGCTATTAGGCATCTGCTCATCAACCCTATTTGCATGGGGCTGTGCCTGAGCGATATAGATGTAACATTTAGTCAGCAATTCCTGTGAAAGACTGTAAAAGCAAATTTTGTTCTATGTAAAAATAAATAGGTACCAGTATTCACCATAAATTGTACCTTCTCTCACCATTTCTGTCCTTTTCTCTTTACAATCCCTGATACCATGTGTCATGTAGAATATCAGGGTTTGCTCACTCATATGACCAAGGAAGACAAAAAAATAAATAAAAAAGCTGACTACATCTCAGAATTTTGGATAACAGCGATGCTACCTTTTCTCTCTGGAGAGTCATGTGGGTTTGTTGTGTGATTTGGCTGTTGCTGCTCAGTATATCAGTTGAGATGGGGATTTTAATTGATTGGAGGGGTTTAGTGTCACTGTTGCTCTGGGGGAAAAAAAAGAAGTTGGTCAATGATGACACCACAGAAAAGCACAATTTAAAAGAAGATTTAAATAAAGGAGCTTACAGCTTAAGAATGTGCTTGCTCTATGAATGCATATGTGTATAAATCGGTTATTAAGAGACCGAAATGAGTGTGATGAGTTCTGTCACTGTCTGCCACAGGCTAATGCTGGAGACTTCCTTGCCAGCCTCACTGCTGCTGCAGACATCAGGCAGCAGGTCCCAGGCTGTCCCTGGCCAGGAGCCCTTAGCCAGGACAACAACCTGAAGCCCCTTTGAGTAATTCAGACCAGAACCGTCATTTCCTGCTTTGTGTTTTGCTGAACATCACGGCTATGAACATCGCTTTATTGTTCGAGAAAGTTGCTGGATCTTTCACAGCCCAGAGAACATTTACGAGGGCCCTTCAGGGGATGCTTTCTGGGAGGGTTGATGGACTTAACCATCTGGCTCCCGTTAAATCCCATGCAGAGCCTTGAGAAATTACCTCTGACAAGGGGGCCAGCAGCCTTCCACTCACAGGGTTTAATGTGTGGAACGAAACATTAAGTACTGATACTTGAGGAAATATAATGTTTCTTAACATTCGAAAGTTGTAACACCACATGGTATTGTGGCCAGATGAAGGGGGCAGGGCCAGAACACCAGATTGCATGGCTGGGCATTCCAAAAAGCAGAAAAACACCCCTGCTCTTGTCTCCAAATCCAGCTCTTGCCTCTGATTCCTCACACAAGCCTTGCCTGTCCTAGTGTCTCCGCCGCCCACCTGGAACTCAGCAAAGCTGGCCTTCTTGAGAGGAAATGGGAGGCCACTTCTTCATTGGCTCAAACCCTTGGTTGGAAGAACTCTTGATTAGCGGGCTGTTATGGAAGGAAAGGAGGAAGCTAACATTTATCAAACATTTACTTTATGCCAAGCACTGAGCGAGCACTTTGTGTGCTATTTCCCATCATTCTCCAAAAGCCCAGAGAGATGGGCACTATTTACCCCAGTTTTATCACTCAAAGAACAGAAGTAACTTGTCCAAGCTCACCCAGCCAGTGAGGTGAGCAGACTCCAAGAACATGCTTTCCCTGTGCTTTTGACCATAGCAAGTCCAGTGTCGTGGAGGGCACTCGAGTGTGCCTGACCACTTGAGAGAATCATCTACGCATAGAAGTTGGCTAATGCTTGGTTGATCTGGTTACAGTGTGAAGATCTCTGTGCTTTCATCATCTGCAGGTGGGCAAAGCACAGAGGTTGACTCATGCTGAGTTGCTAGCAACTGCTTCAATCCTTCAGCAGAAATAAAGAGGAGTTTCCTGGCCCTTGATGGAGAGAATAGATTGAGACATGGATGTGTAGAGCTGGCCTCTCTACCTGAGAGGCCTCCTAACAAAAATCCCCTCATTTGTAGGAAAATCCAAGTCTGCTGTAGAGAAGTGACGGCCCTTGTCTCCAACCATTTGGTTCTCCCACATCTGGCTTCTTGGCTTCTGCCTACAAGCACTTCCAGACTTGTTCTAACTTCTGCTGAAGATAGGTGACTTTGCCTGTGACCTATTTGGATCTTACCAACAGAAGCTCTGCTCATAGAAGTTCCAGAAACCTCCATATAAGCATAGCATGTTGGTGTGCATTTCCTGCCCTATTTTTGGAACAGATAGGCATAGATGAGGGTTTGCTTCTAGAGCAGATAGGCCAGGGTCATCCAGTCGGTGCATGAAGTAAATCGAGACACTTTTTCTTTATACAGCATATTGGAAAGATATGCCTGGAAAGCAAGAGCTTGCTCAGAGCCAAACCATGTCAGGTCAGAGGGGAGTCATAGGAAAGTATTGGCCATGGGTTCAGAGGTTATGAGTTTAGGACAATCTAGCTACTGCCATTTAAACAATTTGCAACTTTAGCCAAGGGCTCAACTTTCCTGGGCCTGTGTTCCTTTCTCAACATTGAAGAGGTTAACCAGCTAATTACAGAAGTCATTCCCAGCCACCCAAATCCTCAGTCAATGCCTCTTTTCTGTCTCAAATTTATCTCATCTTTTGATTTGTTTTCTGCCAGAAGCCAACTTTAGTAGGATCTGTAGAATATCTGAGTTCCAGAATGTGTTCCTGGAACCCAGTGTGAGAGAACAGAATAGGGCTCTAGAATGGTTGCAAAGAGGAGGCCATTGCAGTCACTGAAGTGCATGTGACGCCAGAGTGACCTGACTTCCAGGTTCAACTTCTGGGTAAATCTTTTTACAAGACACGTTTCCCTTTATCATCTACTAACTTAACACTCCTAATTCTGTTACATGAGAACTCACATCCCATTTTAGAGGTGAGTAAAGTGAAATTAGGAGATTTAGTGGCTTGACTGGGTTATGGTGACAAGGGTGAGAGCCGGGACTAGAATCCATGCCATTGCCCACACCACTGGGCCAAATGAACTTGACCTTCCCAGGTTTCAGTTTCCTGAAAAATGGGGAGGAATTACTAGAAAATCCTCAAAGTCTTTTCCAGTACTAAAATGCTGATAATTTTCATAAGAAGTTGCTTTGAAAACTATTTGGTGAGGAAAGTTCTTCGGGAGGCTCAGTGCTGCAGGCATGGTTATATGTAGTTTCCTCCTTTGCATGAAGTGTATCGAGATGTTGTTCTTTTATAATCACTATCCCATACAGCAGGGACAGATGTAAATTAAGTCCAAAGCAAGAGGCTCGGACCATGATTTTGCCAGGAACAGCTCTATGGGAAGATGCAGTCCATTTACTTATGTTCTGGCATTATTGTTATTATTTTGGTTACTTAGTGGAAAACCTGAAACATAGGGCTTTAGTTAGCATCAAAATTTAGTGTCTTCCTATGGTCAAGCCTTGGAGAAAAGCCAAATAATTAAACATTCGGAGCTGAGGGTGTATTTTCTCCCATAGTACAAAATGCAATAATTAACTGCACCTTTCTGTATGTGGCATGGTTGCCTTCATCAGGATTGATCCAGACACTCCTTTTGCCAGGGCCAGAAGCATGAATGCTTCACTCGCCCACCACTGTAGGTTTACATGACTTGTGGTGTGGTGTTTAGAGAGACTCTCATGAATAATTGTAACCACTTGTTGAGGAATGCCAAAAAGGTATTAGCACGGTGGAATGATTGGTGTGTGTAGAGCTCTGCAGGCTGGGCTTCTTCAGACCAATGAACCTGATAAAGTTGAGCTGGTCTTTTGGAACTAGGGGATGCTTTGCTGCTTTGAAGATGGAGTATGTCTGAGTAACACAGTAATGTCCCAGGTGGGCATTTTGTATTATTTTGAACTTTTATATTCCCCAATATATATGTCTCTTGAATTGTAAATAACTCTTGACTGAACTTATTGATAAGTAGATTCTGTGTTAAAAGCAAGGCACCATTCTTGGAATTTGTAATAACCCACAGTACCCATTACATATACTGTGCTTTTATATCATTGGAAATTTGGGGGCATCAAAAGATGATTCATTCAACAGATTCTCTTATATGTATTTTTATTTATGTTAGACCAAATGGATTTTCCATTTTATAGCCTTTCCAATAAGAGATCAGTTAAAAATTACACAAGCTCTATGGACATTGTACCTTTGGTTGGATAGGAATAACACATAAATATCCAATTTGGTCTCAGATCTTGGAAGTAAAGAGAATCCTTGATATGATGGTTCAGTTGGATACAGATGGAGTCCTATTTCAGTGAGACAGTGCAAGGCCACACTGCTCTAGGAATCAGAGAGCATGGCTCTATGGGACTTTGAAAAAGGCCCTTGACCTCTCTTGGCCTTACTTTTCCATCTTGTAAAAAAGAAAAGATAAAACTAGATAGTCCAAGTGCCCTCTTCTAGCTCAAATTCTCAATAATTCTAAAATAAGCTCTTAGGAACACTCTTGCTTCCTTATCATGACTAACACCCTGTGGCAACACTGCTCAGCTAATATGGATTGCTGAAGAAGAAATTCCATAAAACAAATATATTCATATTTAGCAGGTAACCCATTAGCCAAGTAAATTGTGCTTTTGGTAAATATCAATGGGAATTTCCTGTAGAATAATAAACATTCTTAATGGTACCAGACATATTTAAAAGAATTTAGAGTTTTATAGTTTTCTCTCCTTTGGCAAAGTGCATTTTGGCTGGCAAATAGGCCTGTAAAGTCTGTAAAATGATAGGACCCTTGTGATTGTGAGGTAGAATGTGTGCTGGAATGTGCTTGGGTTGCTTTGCAAGACTGCAGGTCTTTGTGGAGAGCAGATGGCCTCAAACATTTTTGAAATGGCAAAAATGACTTCCTGAATAGCCATATCTCCATCATATCTTGGTTCAAATATTGTAATTCACAAGGCAACTGTACAGCACTTCACAGCTGACCTCAAATCTATTATTTTCAGTTCATAGGATGCATAAACATTTTCTACACAAGTAATCACACTGATAACTGCAACAACAAGCCCATCCCATGTCATTAACACATTGAACACTTGTCATGTTCTCAGAATATGTAGGGGCAGAAGGCCAAGCACTCACAGACTCAGGGATCTCTGCTTAGTGTGACACTCCCTGCCATTTTTGTCCATCTTTCTCAGATTGAGTACCTGAAGAGATAAACAGTGAAGTCCTAGATTAAATAGAAGGTAAACTGAAATAGAGGATGCTTCTACTTCTATATTGTTTGGGCAATGTCAGTGGAGCCATTTTGTTGAAACTGCAAACCCAGTGAAACCAAATTCTACCTCTCAAGGCTTTATATAGCTCTATGTTGAGTCAGAGTATATCTGTAATGACAAGACAAAGCAAAAATGCAACCAAACAAAAATCCAAATCATTGTTTCTCTAAAACATTGAAAGAATGAATTAAAACATAATCTGAACTAAACTGTATACTATTAGGGAGACTAGGGAACTTTTACAATCCAGGTACATCCAAATGAAAGTTGTCTTTGTGTGTGTATGTGTGTGTGTGCAGGTGTATATACATACATTTCATAATATTTTGCTTTTCTAGAACATAGTTTAGGCTTTTGATGTGTATGCAACCTTATTTAGAACACTTGAAGAATTTTTCCAGGTTTTCTGACTCCAAATTCAGTGCATTCACCATAGCATGGTTTTTCATAATGCCTAGAATGTCCATTTATAATCTTCTTATATGACCCTTCCCTCTTCTGTCCCTTCCTTCTCTTCTCCTTCCTTCCTCTCTTCTTTCTCCCCCCTCCCTTTTCTCCCTCTCTTCTTTCCTTTCTTCCATTCTTCCTTCCTTCTGTCCTTTCCTCCCTTCCTTACCTTCCCTCTCTCCCTCCTAGAAAAGAAGAAGGAATGCATCAAATTATTCATGCCTACCATTTGGTCACAGCTCTGGCTAAAAATCTGGAATTGGACAAAGTTGAAAACTTTTAACTAAAAGAAAAAGGAGAGGTTTTTTCCCCCATTTTTTTTTCCCACTGTCAATTACTAGATGTGTCCCAATCCCCCCTCATTGTGTGGATAGCTGCTATTTATTTAATTTAGCTCTATAGTCAAGCACTTTGCAGAGAACCAGAAGAATGAGTTTGTCCAGACCTCTTTTGGCAAATGTGTTTGTGTGCGTGTGTTAGTGCATGCATGTGTGGAAGAGGAAAGAGATAGAGACAGAGATAGAGAGATAGAGATAGAGAGAGAAAGAGAGAAAGAGAGAGGGAGGGAGGAAGGAAGGAAGGAAGGAAGGAAGGAAGGAAGGAAGGAAGGAAGGAAGGAAGGAAGGAGAAAGAAAGAAAGATTTTTTATAAAAAGAGTGTGTGAAACTTTGGCTGCCCCACCTGAAGCCACAGACAGCCAACCTTATATTGAGTCCAACGCATTCCCTAATTATTATTGCCATTAGGAATAATTATTATTTGCTTCATTGAGTTGGCAGTTTGGAGCCTGCCTGAGACAGAGGCTTCTCACGGGAGCTGCAGAACACAAAGAGCGAGCAATCGCCCACAAGAACTTCAACATGTTTGGACAATGTCCTTCTCTTGGTTCACTTCACTGGGTTTCATACCTATTGAGCTTCAAATTGAATGAAAATTTCAACAGATACAAAACCAGCGTGAGTGAGCCTGGGCACTCGGAACGCATTTTGATTGGAGGCTGGAATTCTTGGCGTTTCTCATGTCTGGAGAGGAATGTTAGTTATTTTCATGCTGCTGTGTTCCTTTAGTTTAAAATAAATAGGAAGTCCTAAGATGCATCTTCAGCTAGAAGAATGAGAGGGAAAGTTTGATTTCTCATGGAAGAATGGGGAAATACCAAACAGAAATGCATGAAGCCCATTTCAGGAAGCAGATTTACCTTTAATTTAATTTTTTTTCTGATTTGTTTAGTCTCCCTGAACACACACACTCTAGATTTCAGATGTTCCCAGCATTGTTTCATCTTCCCTTTGCTTTATCATTTTGAGATAACTATGCCATGGCTAATCCCATACCCTCCTTAGGGACGTCAGGTAAAGTTTAGCCAGGCAATTTTTTAAACCATTGGGGTGTTCACAACAGAGCCTATCCCTGGAAGAAAGGCTCACCAAGCCATTAAAGAGAAACGAGCACGACATTCCTTCAGACATTTATCCCCCCACAGACTTCAATCGTTTCTTGCCAAGGTCTGTACCACAGTCACAGACATGGGCCTGCAGGGTGCTTAAAGAGAGTAGCCCATGTCCTCAAGTGTGAGCTGTTTTAAAACCCCCAGTGTTCCCTCTCGCCTTACCCTCTGTCTCTGATAGTGATTGTTTGTAGCCAAAGCTGCTGAATCAGACTCTTCAGGAGCCTCCCAACAACTGCTGAATCAGAAGGGGAAAAACAGCCTCCAGTCTGTGCCTCACACCCAGCACCATTGAGTGAATGCTGGCTTTTTCTCCAAAGACACCCAGTCAATTTTCCATCTCAGAGCCCACTGCCTTCTAGAGGAGAGGTTCACAGAAGACCAGGGTGACCTTGTTGGGAATGAGGGGAAGTGCCATGTCTATAATAAATAGCTCGTCAATCAGAAACAGAGGTACTTGGTAGCCACCTTTTCCCAAGTGTGAGAATCGGTGTGGGTGAGTGATAAACATCTCCTCCCTTATCCTGGGCGCTGTCCTTCTCAACATAAAATACATAAAATTGATCTTGTTTTAAAAGAAAAGAGATTTATTTTATTATTACTTGTCACTAGACAGATTTCTTGGGTGAATGCCCCTGCACAAATAAGAAGTAAATGAAAACTTCACTGTAGAGATCGCCACGGATTTGTGGCCCTGAATATTATAGGTAGGAAAACTGTTGAGTGGGAAAATATTACAAAGCAGCATTCCTGCCTGGTTTTTCATAAAAGATGGCAAAATTGTGCTTTATTATAAAGAAAAAAAAATCCTTTCTCATTAGCATTAAAGCCTGTCCTCAGGTGAGATTTCATGTGTGTGTAGAAATGTTGCTTTTGCGTTTTTTCATTTGTTCTACAAATTTAGGGTTAGGGAAAGGCCAGGGGAAATGACTTCCATCAGCATGGGGTTTAATAAAGATGGAGCCTTAATTTGTTCATTTTTCACTTGTAACCTTCACAGTTTTACAAAGCCAAGGTGGTTGGTTGTTTATATCAGTTCTTAAGTTTCTTTGTTAACTTTTTTATTTAAAGATCTTGTTGCACCAAGTCTTTTTTCAGTCTTATGATAGGGTATGCTTCTTTTAGCAGAGTTTCCATAGAAAACATTTGGACCTTCATGTTTTAATCATGGATTTCTCTGGAAAGCTGGGAATTTTCCAAAGCCCAATTGTCATATTGGCTTTTATTGTGATGGGTCTGATTTTTCTTTTACTAAACATTGACTTCCCATTAATTGACTTACTTTTAAGTCCTTTTCTACCAGTTAAGCCATGAAAAGAGCTTGTACATTTTGTTAATTGTTCCAGGATTAAGCATGTGATAGATTTTAGGGGAGCTGTCAAACTGTCAGAGCCTGGAGGCAAGTTAGATGGTAGACCCTGAGGGAAAGGAGGTGGTGTCATAGCCTGCCACATGACAACGGTAGGGAAACTTGTTTTCTCTGTTGCACGGAGATTTTTCCCTTTAAAAAATGACTGGTTGGTATGAAAAATGAGCAGGTAGACAGACCCCAGAACATTGTAATGGAATATCTGTGTGCCATGATATAGAGATGGATTATGGACAAATAGAATCCATTAAACTGGTGTCTATCTCTCTCTTTTTTTTTTTTTTTTGTCAAAGCGAATCGTTTATAAACCTGTGCCCAGGGCAGCGGAGGTAGGGCAGTCTCTGGAAGGCTCTGGCAGGCGCCACTGCCACAGTCCATGGGGAGGTGAGGGGCCCACAGAGGCTGCTCCCCTCACTGGGTGCGTGCAAGGGGCTGCATGGTGGTGAAGCCGGGATGGGGGTTGGGGTGGCTCAGAACTCCTCGTGCACTCCGCGAGCATGGTCCACCAGCCTGTTGCCCGTGAGGAGCTCCAGACCGGGCTCCAGATGATGGTTCTGGTTCTCGTTAGCGATGGTGATCATCTGTTTGGCCTCACTGAGGGCGTTGTATTTGTTCAGGCATCCACGTAGCCCTCCAGCTCTTCATGGTGATGATCCCATCGTGGTCAGTGTAAATCAGCTCCTCCAGCCTTTTCTTTTTTTTGCTTTTTCTTTTCGACACCCAGCTGTCGAATCCATTAAACTGGTCTCTACCTCAGGGGCTGCCAAAGATGAGGGGTGTGGAGTCAGCCAGTCCAGCAGGGCATCCATCTCCCAGGTACCCCTCCAACCATAGCAGCTCCACATTTGTTAACCTAGTTGGATTTTTATGTAAGCATGTCTTTGGAAAAGGGGTTCTATAGCAAGAAAAAAGTTTGACAGCTACAGATTTAGGAGCTTCTTTTCTCTCTATGCAATACAGAGAAAACAGGTACTTTTTTTTTTAAAGAGTTATTTATTTATCCCCCCCTTGCTGCTTGTATTTGCTGTGTCCATTTGCTGTGTATTTTCTCTGTGTCTGCTTATCTCCCCCTTGCTGTGAGGTCCTGCTGCATCAGCCCACCACGCCGCGCGGGCCAGCCTGCCCTCACAAGGAGGCTCCAGGAAGCGAACCCAGGGCCTCCCACATGGTAAACGGGAGCTCTATCGATTGAGCCACACCCGCTTCCATGCAGGTACTTTTGAGGACAGATTTACTGGAGAACCAGTAATACCATCTCCACTGTGGGAAAGGAGATGAGATTGGGGAAAGAAGCCGTGGTTTCAGGGGCATTGGGGGAAGGTAAAACATGAAAGAACTTTTAGCAATTGGCTGTGAGGGAGGAAAAATATCAGAAGGAAAACATAAAATCTTCATGGGAATCCGTACATTTTAATCTCTCCGGAAAAGGTAGAACAGTGACAACAAAGGAAGTGGCCGTTGTATTGTTTCAGTTTGCTCTCTGAGGCAGGCTAAGGTTGTCACAAGCCTGGAGGCACTGAGACCCCCTGGGCAGCAAGGCAGTGTTCCAGGACCGAGTACCACACCTTTGCTTCATCCCCTCCACCTGCAGTGACCTCCCCTCAGTCTGGTATCGCTTAGCCCTCCAGGATTTACTGGTATTACTTTTTTCTCTCTTCACAATTTCATCTGTGGCCCAGTCTAGTCAGAACTTTGCCTCTAGACTTCCTCAGAAGTCTCCTCTCCAGTGCCTAGCCCTAAGGAAAACGCCTCCTTCCTCCTTCTTCCACAGGCTCCCCAGGTCCTGGTCTCACAGGCAAGACTTGGTTATTTACATCTTTAACATGTTGTACTGTGCCTTCATGTAGTTATGGACCTATCTTCTTTGCTAACAGAATTGTTAGCAAAAAAAAATCTATAGCTGCAGTCGCCTTTCATTGAACCGTAACAGATGTGGGGATAAAAACTATTAAGAGAAAGAAAAGTCAACCAAGACTAAAAATGAAACTACTCTTTGGAGAACAGCTCTCCTGCAGTTGGGTCCTGTTTGGTGGGTTCCGCAAACTTCTCCATTCGTGCACAAAGGGAACTAAGAGGCCTGCTCTAGATCAAATAGATCCACCAGTAGTATCGTCTGATGAAAGATCATAGCAGCTAAGCATTTTACCCGGGCTGCAAACCTACACTGCCATAAAAATCCACTTTGGGGAGAACAAGGGAGACTGTGGCTTTCCTTTAGCCAAGCATAACAGTGAACTGGAGTATCTGCTGGATTCTGAAGAGCACACTGTTTGTTGATTAAGCTCTCTGTCCTATAATTTGCAAAGAATGGTAGATCGGCATTGCACATATGTATGGGGACTTTTAAATTCAGTCTTCCAGAAATTCTTAGGTGCTTATGGCATTCCAGCAGCGCTGAACAAATTCACTGTTTGAGCATTGATGACAAGGACACCAGGGAGTGGTCTGAGGAGGGACAGCCCAGGATGGTGGACCTTGTTTATGTGTTTGTGTGTGTGTGCGGGTGTGTTTTTCTTCAGACCCTGAACTTAATCATCAAGGGATTTCTTTTAGGTGGTGCCTAATTCCTTTCAGCCCCTCAGCCTCCAGACTGGTGCTACTTTTCATGACTGATCAAGGTTTTAGCTGCTGCTCTCCTAATACATGTTTTTTAAAAAGGAAGTAGCTTATGTGGCAGCACTGTTCTTTTGATCTGTTAACTTTTCCTAATGCTTTTTGAAGCATCTTCCTGCCTCCTTTTCTGGCTTTGAGAGATTTAAAGAAAAATTCTTTGAGTTTATATGCTCCAAGAAACTTAATGCTCCGAGAAATCCAATAAAGCCCACCGCCAGAATGGGGTTGGGAGTGAGGGGGTATGGGATGACCACCCAGAGAGACCCCGAGTGGGAGGATGTTTAAAAAAACGAAGGAGAGAGATACCCTGTGTGAGGCTATCGCAGAGCAGGAGTTTGCAGCCTGCAGGCCCCTGTGACGTTGGACTTAGGCTAACACTCAAACATTTGAAAATTTACTCTTTTTTGATCAAGGAAGTTTGCTTACCTCTTAGTATAATAGATATGAAGGGCTCTTCTTGACATTTTCTCCCTCTAAGTGCCTTTGCTTGAATTCTCACATCTTTAGAACTTTGTGTATACGATCCTGGGTTTTCTACGTCTTAATGGACTCATCAATTATGCTGCACCTTGATTGTCTTTATTTAATTTTTTTTTAAAGATTTATTTTTATTTATTCCCTCCCCCCCCTTGTTGTTTGTGGTCGCTGTCAGCTCTCTGTGTCCATTTGCTGTATGCTCATCTTCTCTTTAGGAGGCACCAGGAAACGAACCCAGGACCTCTCATGTGGAAGAGAGGCACTCAATCACCTGAGCCACATCAGCTCCCTGGTTTGTTGTGTCTCTCATTGTCTTTCCTCTTTGTGTCTCTTTAGTAGCATCATTTTGTTGCATCAGCTCATTGTGCCTGCCCACCGCACTAGCTTGCCTTCTTTAGGAGGCACTGGGAACCAAACCCGGGACCTCCCATGTGATAGGTGGAAGCCCAATCGCTTGAGCCACATCTGCTTCCCTATATTTTTAATAAACTAGAAAATGGAAGCAATTCCTCTGGCCAAACCACTGAGCTGGTGTGAAGTGGTATGCCCAGAGCTCATGCCACTTGTGGTCTTCACCCTTGTGGGTCAGAACCCGGTTGGGTGCAGTCCAAAAGCGTTCCTAGGGTGAATGAGGGGCAGGGATTTTCCCACAGAGACTAGGAGCTATGGGAGGGATACAGGACATTCTTCTAATTTTCGTAAAGTAAGAATTATAAAATCATAATAATTTTAAAGAAAATTATGCAGTTCATCCTAGTAGAAGCAATAGGGTAATTGTTCTGCCAGCCCCCTGGACAAACCTCCCCCTGTCCCCCTAGCTTAGGTCTAATATTGAACTCTTCACATGGCTTGTTCTACCCTTTTGGAGCTTTATAACTTTAGCAAAGAGGAGAGAATTATAAGGGCAAAGATAAGAAGTCAGGACAATTTAATTGCAGCATTCTCCTTGGGTGTGATAAAGGGAAGTAGGAAGCCATCAGGAACCTCAGGCTTTGAAATGATTAAAAATACCAATCTAAATAAAAAACAAGTCTTAATTTAATGCATCTTCAAAGAGTGGTTTGTAAGCAAACTCCAGTAATAGGTCACATTCTAGCTGGAAGTAACAAGTGGGAAGAATGGGGCAGTCCCAGCTTGGCCTTAGGATGTGTTTGTCCATCCCACAAAACCATCGCATGGTTTGGCATAATTTTTCCCACCTGGCAACTGCCTGGCTAGGAAGGGCTACAGCCTGGAGTGCCCAGGCAGCATCCCACAGGGCATTTCCGATGGCAAAAACCCAGAGCTGGGCTGGAGAGAGTGGTCCAGCCATTACTTTGGGATCGAGCCTCTTGCTCTGTAACCAACATTGATAACACCATTAAGATCGTCTCAAATATTATTGTAAAGGTACATTGTTAAGTTCATAGAATTCCAGATAGTTCATTTATTTATCTATGCTCGACTTCATCCCCCAAAAAAGGGATTTCAGGAGGCTCAGGGAAAGTACAATAAAATAAAATTTTAAAAAAATTATGGAAGATGGGAAGGCAGTGTGAGAGAATTCTAAATGAGACTGGAAGACACGGAGGTGGTTTGCTGCTGAAGGCATTTATCACAATTGCTGTCATCTTTTAACTACAATCAGTGTCTGAGTCCACGGTACTGAGTGCTTCCTGAAGAAGTCACAACTAATTTACGGGAGAGATGAAGCTTGTCTCTGGAGCTGCGGTGGATTTTTGGGGTATATGCTCAGCCTCACCCAACCAGCCATGCTGTGAGTCATCAGCGTACTGTTTTGGAACATGTGTTAATGAGCACTGAAAGAGCAGGCCAAAGGTAGCAGGATTCTTTGGGAGTTAAAAAAATAAGTTTTGTAAAACTAAGCAGGCCATTGTAGAGGTGGACTATGGGGGAGGGCAGACTCATATTAAAATCCTGATATAAAGTTCTAAGAAACGAATAAGAGGCTTGAATACATAACGAGCGAGGCTAAATTTGAACCAATTTCCTGTGAAATCTCTTGTGTAATATTTTCAATTTGTGCTTGTTTAATGTGGTTTATTTTCCTAAGGTTCACGGTATAGGTTTTAAATTCAGCCTTGACTATGCACATGTGTCGAGAGGTTATACAACGAGAGCCAGCTCAGACCAGTCTCCAACTGGATGCCCTTTAGTGGAAAACATTACCTCCTTTTCAGTACCTAAAATACCTTCGTGGGCACAGATTTATTCCCTTCCCCATTCAGTTCCCTGACTACTTTTCTTTCTCTGGGTTTCACCAGCACATGTCTAGTTACATTATTGCACCTAAGAGATGCTCCACAGGGCTGTTCACTCCAAATTAGGATTCCAGGGATATTTGGGGGAGTCTCTTGACCCATCTGTGGACTCTCAAGTTTTAACACAAAAGAAGATTCCTACCCTATTGGTTAAAATAGAAGAAACACCTGAAGCCCTCTGGGGGTCTCTGATTTGCAATACAGAGTTCTAATTTGGCTGTGATCTCCTGGATTACACTGTCTCTGGGATGGGGCCATTCCTGTATGTAACACTAATATTTCTGGTCACTTACTGCAGTATGTAGGACCTATATTGTAAAGTCAGGCGATAACAAAACTGGATGGGATCACTCTTATTCTTGACACCTACTATTTCAAACTTTGTATTATAGTGATCTGGTATTTGTCTCTACCTCTAGGTTTTAAGTCCTGAAAATAGAGATTGTGATTTATCCACTTTTCTGTCTATTGCAATACCTGGCATGTTACCTAATAAGGAGGAACTACGTCAGTGTTGGTGTGCTTATACATATAGGTATAAAAGGATTGAAAAACGGCATCCCGTATATGCAGAGTTGCTTAATTTAATTAAATAAAAAGAGAACAATAGGAAGAAAAAAGTAGATACCTTGAGATAATTAGTTGCGTAAGTATTTTTATCTTCTTCAGTACCATTCAACTAAATAGTCATCATTCATTCATTCATTCACCAAATATTTACCCAGGACCTGCTTTCTTCTAAGCATAAACACGCCTTCCAAGTTTAGGTTCTGAAACCAAAAAGAACTGTTTACAGTTCTGGCTTTCATCTCCAGCTCTGCCTGTGGCACGATGTGCAGTGATGTTGAAATCTGGCATCTTCTTCTTGCCCTCAGCTACATTCTCAAATCCCTTTTTTGGGGATGAAGCCAAACATAGATAAATAAGTGAACTATTTAGAATCCTGTGAACTTAACAATGCACCTTTACATTTGAGGTGATCTTAATGATGTTATCATTGTTCATTACAGAGCAAAAGGCTCGATCCCAAAGCAATGGCTAGACCCCTCTCTCTAGCCCAGTTCTGGGTTTTGATTGGTTTCTTTTGACTTTTGTTTTCTCTTGACATAAGAGTCTTTATTGAGATTGTGGATCTGGAATAGAAGTGGTCAAGGAGTTGTTCTCCAAATTGCTTCTTTTCCCTGGAAGGGGCAGCATAATTATTGCTGATGCTAACTTTCATCCGAGGAATGTAGTTTCTCTCTTCTTACCTGCCCT
>JAQZBX010039100.1:0-23229 GCA_029593785.1 Cabassous unicinctus
GGAAGGAAGGAAGGAAGGAAGGAAGGAAGGAAGGAGGGAGGGAGGGACAGAGGAAGAAATGGCAAATTAGCAAAATGTTAAAATTGGTGGCTCTGGGTATCTGGGGGGCAGGAGTATGTTGGAGTTATCAATGGGGTCTGTATTCTTTTTGTAACTAACCTGTAAGTGTGAAAGTATTTCAAAATAAAATGTTCAAATATTACTGAACAGTAAAAAAAAAACTCAATTATTAAATTCTAACAAGTCATTGCTCTATAATCATACCCCCTATTGTTTCCACTAATTTAGCTGTCTAGGAACATGCTGGTTTTGGACAATTATCATGCCCACATATTATGTTTTTGTATCTGTTTTGGCTACAATCCATCTGAACTAATCTTTTACAGTCTTATAATTACATGACTGTGATAATCACTTAATTATGCTGGACTAAAAAGTATTGTGTGATCTATGTTTGACTCAAATTTATTAATTAATATGTGAGTGTTAATTTTTTTTTTTTAGCCTCTCCATCTGTACAGTTGACATTTGGGAGTCCAAGACGTGTGCCCGGAGCTTTACTATAGTTTTAGGGAGGAAGCAGTGACAAAGGAAGGAGCTGAAATCCAATCAGTCAGGAGGGCTTTCTCCCTGAGATCTGCTCACACAGAACTAGTGTGTTAGGACTAGAAACGTTTGTTGAAAACAGCCTCCACTGTAGCCAGGAAGACAGAGTTAAATGGCATTTATCTAAAGGACAAAGGGAGGTCAGAATGAGGAGGAAGAGCTATGGTTTCCAAGGTTGAAAGCAAGAAATTATAAGAATCAAAACAAAAGGGTGAGAAAAGGAGCCCAACACCAAGACTTTGGAATGATCTCAACTCTTAGGAGCAGAGGAAGAGAAGAAAGAATGAAGGAAGGAAAGAAGGGAGGGACGGAGGGAAGGCGGGAGGGAAAGCATTTTTTACTTTCTTGCATTTTCTCATCAGAAATTATGTTCACTGTAGGAAAATTAGGAATCAGAAAGTTGTGAAAAAGAAAATGTGATGAATAAAGATAACTTTTTTCTGTCTAATATATTTTTGTAGTCATTAAAGGTAGGTATATTTTTATTTTTATATATGAATTTCCCCCTTCCACACATTTACTGGATGTGACACTTATCTTCACCCCCTTTTCCCACTTTCTTTATCAAATTTTAAGTTTTCTTTCAAACAGACAATTGTTGGATTTTATTTTTTAATGCAATGTGATAGTCTTTTATGGATATCAATGTCTTTCATACTAAGCTGTCACATATCTATTGCTGCCCAACAAATTATCCACAAATGAAGTCCCTGGTTATCTCATAGTTTTAGGGGGTCAGAAACTAGGGAGTGGCTAGTCTGGGTGCTTCTGGCTCAGGGTCCTTCAGGAGGCTGCAGTCATTCAAAGGCCACCCTGGGGGAGGACCTGCTTCCTAACCTCTCCAGGTGGCCGACTGAGGGTCTTCACCACATGTCAGCTGAAGACACCAGTCCCTTTACATGTGGCCTTCTCCAAAAGGCAGCAGGCTACCCTTGGAGCTAGAGACCGAGCAAGCAACAGAAGGTGGCCCGAGACAGGAACCACACTGCTTTGCCACCTAACCTCAGAAGTGACATCTAACTTCTGCTGCCTTCTCTTGGTTGGAACCAAGTCAGTTGGTCCAGCCTGCACTCAGGGTGATGATTGCACAAAGCTGTGAATACCAAGAGTGGAACTCACGGGAGCCATCTTAGAGGCTGCCTGCCGTGCTTGGCGTACTGGCTGAGGTGCTCCAAGTTATTCCAGTAAATGTTATGTGTGTTATTTATTACTGTCGTTTATCCTGCTGTTTCCTCCTTTGGTTTTTGTCATTGTTTTTTCCTTTGTTTTTTTTTTAAGAATCGTTTATTTTTTGTCATTGCTTTTTGATATTTTAAAAATCATCTCCCCATAATTATTTTTCTAATTTCTACTGTATTTGTCTATTTCATTACTTGTAATTTTCCTTTTGCCTGCTCTCAGAGATAGATACCTGTGATGCTACTATTTTTGAAAATAAGGAGCCATCTATTCCCCCCCCACAAAACTCTCTTTTGTCACTAGCTCACCACACAACAACCAAAGGATGCCTTTAAAATAGACTCACTTCCCACTCCTCGTGTCTCCCCTTGCCTTGTGCCGCTGTCTGCCTCACCCCAGGCAACAAAGCTGTTGTGTTGTGATGAGTTAGTACTTGTTACGATTCTATTCCATTCCTGGATTGTCTGCCCTTATCCATTTATACACACACACAAACACTCACGCACTCATGTACACACATCAGTCGCCAGGTCTGTTTCCCACTTCTGTTTTCCTTCTCTTACCATCACAGCCTCTGTTCTGTTCATTTGTTTCTACGTTTTTCAACTTTTGATTGAGGTATAGCGCACACACTGCAAAATGCACAAATCATAAGTGAACAACTCACTGGACACTCACAAATGATCTCCCAGGTATTGCCTGCCCCTCAGATGTGCCACTCACACACCCCCCTCCACCTGAAGAGACCACCACGCCAACTTCTACAGACCACAGAGGGGCTGTGCCTGTGTGTAAACTTTACAGAAAAGGCACGATGCAGTATCTATTCTTCTGTGCCTGGTCTCTTTCACTCAACATCATGTTTGTGAGATCCAACCACGGAGCTCTGGTTCCTTCATTTTTATTATGGAAAGCATTTCCGTATATGAATTCCCACTATTTATCTGTCTGTTCTTCTCATGAGGAACTTCTTGGTTGTTTCTAATTTGGGGCTATTACAAGAAATGCTTTCTTCTCGAATACTTTTGTGCATGTCTTTTGGTGCACGTGGGCATAAATGTCTGTCGGGTCTATATCTAGAGATTAAATTGCTGGTTTGCAGGGAAGGCATTTTTAAACTTTAATAGATACTTGCCTTTTCCACTGGTTGTGCCTCTTTGACCCCCCAGGAATATTCTGGTACATTTGCCTTTTAGTTAACATTCTAGTTAACATCTGTGAAGCTTAATAAAGACTTATTTGAATACTTTGTACCTAAAACAAAAGGATTTCAGGATTCTAAACTTTGCAATTTTGGGGCATGATTTTACTGTTATCAGAAAATAAAGGCTCCGATACATTGTACACCCAGGCAAGCGCAAAGGGCAGTGTCAATCAGAAAAACCATAGAACCTGATGCTGTGGTGATCAGATTATTCTTGCATTTCTTTTTCCTCATGAAATTTCAGTAGAATTATGGCAGTTAAAATCTGGCAGACCCTGGAAGCTTAATGTAGATAGCCATTTTCTTAGGAACCAAATTACTGGAGCGTAATGACCCTTCATCTCAGCATTTTTCACATTGGGAATGGACTAGGAATGGTTCAGTGACTTGATTTGTTTACAGACAATTTTAGAAATGGTCAAAAATATCAACGATTGCTTTGACGGGTCACCCAATCACAGGGATCAGAGTAAGCCTTGGGTATTACTTTTAGCTGATTGCAGCCATCATTCTCGAGGGTTTGTCCTGAGTACAGAATATAATTTGTTCATTTTAGTCATTGATTCAGTCTTTCAATATGGATTGTCCAGCTCTGTGTCAACGCTGTGCCAGGAGAGCAAGATGAAGCCGAGTCATGGACAATACCCAAAAAGACATTCATGCGGGGCATTTTGCTTCACTCTCTTCCCTCTACCCACTTCAAACACAACCAAAACAAGATGAGCGATACCAGGGAAAATGCCATTTTTATGAAGCAAACATTTTCCAAGATCCTGGGTGCAGCAGTTTGATATTGTTTATGAATTCCAAAAATAGATATTGGATTGTGTTTGTCAACTGGTCTGTTCCTCTGGGCACATTATATTGTATTGGATTCAGAGGTTTCACTTTTACTTGATTAAATTATAATTAAGGCTTTGATTGGGCCACATCAGTTGCATGTTGAGTCCCAGCCTAGAGTTGAGATTGGAAGAAGCTGGGACCACGGAGCCTTAAGAGGAAGAGGAAGGTTGAACACTTGCAGACATCAGCAGCCATCTTGCTCCAACACATGGCCACAGACTTTGGTGAGGGAAGTAACTTATGCTTCTTGGCCTGGTAACTGTAAGCTTCTACCCCCAAATAAATACCCTAGATAAAAGCCAACAGATTTCTGGTACTTTGCATCAGCACCCTTTTGGCTGACTACTACACTGGGCCACAGACAGTGAAGCTCACAGTAGCAAAAATGCTGTACATGCCTAGGTGGAGACACAAACGTGATAAAAGGATGGAGGATGCCCTCCGAGAGACCCAGCCAGACCCCATGTAAGCAACTGCCTTTGAATCAGAGGTGCAGAATGCAAGCAAGGGCAGATGGACAGAAGACTGTCCCCATGAAGACCTATTTCAATGACATGCAACGTTAGGGGAGAAGCAGTGGTTAAAACTGGCCATTTCTAGTTCTCCCACAAGAGAGGGGCTACAAATGAATTGTTGTTTCTTAAGAACAAAATGGGGCAAAGTACCCAGAAAATATTCAAAGGTACAAGAAAGCTTTTATGAAACAAAGAAATGTCAGACCATGCAGACTGGCCCAGAATGAACACATTCAGGAAAAGCCATGCAAGACAGTGAAATGACGGTATTTCAAAGATAATAGTGAACATATGCAAGTAGAAAAAGCAAGTTACATTTAAGGCGGAAGTCAGGTTCCCTAAAACAAGCAGAAATGCCAGAGGACAATGGAGGATTGTCCACCAGAATTATCATAGAGTCAACTTGTCCTTCAAATATAAAAGCACATATATTCTTAACTATCAAAGAATCTAGGTACTACTGCACTGATAATATTTTTAAGTAAGATTTTTAAAAAAGAAAGCATGAAAACAATATACTTAATAAAACCCATCCACAAGACCAATCAAGATACAGCACACAGGAATGGGATTTCCCATGGGAAAAAAAGATTGGTGTTGAGTGTTCAATCCATTTAAGTACATAACTATGGAGTGAAGCAATTGTAGTGAATAGTGACTGTAGGAAAGGATATATGGCCTTGGGCATTTAAAATAATATGATAACGATAGCGCCGAAGGCTCTCAAGGATGCAAAGAAATTAGAGCCCTGGTAGCTTGTGGGGAGATGTAGAATGGCATAACCGCTCTGGAGTCTGGCAGTTTCTTACAAAACTAAACATGTGCTTACCACACCATCCAACAATTTCACTCTTAAGTATTTAGCACAGAGAAAGGAAAACTCAGGTTCACACAAAAACCTGTATGTGAAAAAAAAAAAAAACTTTATTTGTGATCGGTGAAAACTAGAAACAAATCAAATGCCCTCCAGCAGGCGAATGATTAAACAAACTGTGGGCATCCATATCATTGCCTTCTACTCAGCAACCAAAAGTAACAGACCATGGATGCAGGTGACAACTTGGATGGATCGCCAGGGAGTTTTGCCGAGTGCAAGAAGCCATCACAAAGTCTGCAGACCATATGATTCCAATTACCTAATATTCTTGAAATGACAAAGTTACCATGATGGAAAACAGATTCCTGGTTGCAAGAGGTTAGGAGGAAGGGAAAGTAAAAAGAGGTGGCTGTGGCTATAACAGGGTAACATTTCGTGTCAGCACTATGCTGTATCTTGATGGTGGTGGCAGTCACACAAATCTACACATGTGATAAAGTTGCATACAACCAAATACACACACACATACACACAAATGCATGTAAAACTAGTGACATCTGAGTAAGGTATATGATTTGTATCAATGTAAATGTGCCGGTTGTGATATTGTACTACAATTGTGCAAGATGTTACCTTTGGGAACAACAGAGTGAAGGGGACACAGGCTCTCTGTATTATTTCTTACAACTGCATGTGAATCTGCAATTATCTCTAAACAAGTTTTTAATATTTTGAAAAAGAATAATATAAATAAGAAATATGTGGAGTGATGGGAGAATGAATAACTAAAGCCTAAGGTTGAAACATTTAGTTCGCCAAAAATAAGCACTGTAACTTCTTAAAGATTTTATAGTCTTTGTCTTTTTTTTTTAAGATTTATTTAATTTATTTTTTTCTCCCTACCCTCTCGTTGTTTGCATTTGCTGTGTCTGTTTGTTGTGTGCTGGCCTTTTTTTTTTCTTTAAGAGGCACCAGGAACTGAACCTGGGACCTTCCATGAGGGAGGTGCCTAATCACCTGAACCACCTCTCCTCCCTGCTTTGTTGTGTCTCTCATTATGTCTGCATCATCTCTTGTTGCATCATCTTGTTGTGTCAGCTCACTGAGCCAGCCCATCACCTCAGCTTGTTGTCTTGCTCGTCTTCTTTAGGAGGTACCGGGAACCAAACCCGGACCTCTTATGTGGTAGGCAGGAGCTCAATCACTTAAGCCACATCTGCTGCCCTATAGCCTTTGTCTTAAACTTGAAGAGATTATTCGGAATTGTGATAAAAAATAAATTTCTGTGGTTCTCTCAGTATCACTTTAGTTTCTTTTAAATTCATGTAAAATTAAATGTAATGTACTTCAAAATGATATGTGCAATGAGTCTGTTTTCCTAAAATTAATCTATTTTTCTTTTTTTGTATCTGCAACTTTATGTTGAGAGATGTTTAGAAAAATGTGAACCTAATGCCAGGAATAGCTATTCATCAGTAATGGAATTTGATATAAGCTTTTTTGCCTGCTTTTTAAATTTTTTTCTATATTTCCTGATTTTTAAATTGTTACTGTGTCATTTTTTTCCAACAACAATAAACTCATTATCCTAAACAAGCAACAATAACAACAACAAAAATAAATAGTAAAAAAGCAGTCCCTGACCTTGACGAGGTCTCTGCCTTGTAGGAAGACAAACAGGAAAACAAAAGATTTAAAAAGAAAGTCACTGAATCTCAACAGTGTTACAACACCTCCTCTCCAGTTCATTGGACTCACCCAGGACAACTAACAAGGAGGTGATGATGGACAACCACCATCCCAAGGAACAGAAAGGGTCTGCAACTGCAATCAAGAGAGTCCCATCCATCTGCCCCATGGGACCTAAGCCCCCTGTCAATTGGAGGTGGAGTGGGTACCACCATTCCAGAATCCTCAGGATTTGGGAATGAATGATGGACTAGAGCAGACTTACTGTTATCCTACTGTAGACTTGTTGTCATTCTAGCAATGGAAGAACTTTATCATTGATGTGGAGGCAGTGGCCACCAGAGGTTCTGAGAGGAGGGAGAGGGAAAAATAGATGTAATCCGGGGGCATTTTCGGGACATTGGAATTATCCTGAATGATGTTGTAATGACAGATACAGGCCATTATATATCTTGTCATAACTTACAAAATTGTGTGGGACAGAGTGTAAACTATAATGTAAACTATAATCCACGTGTAGTGGCAATGCCCCAATATGCGTTCATCAATTGTAACAAATGTACCCACACTCATGAAGGATGTTGTTAATGTGGGAAAGTGTGGGAGGGGGGTATATTTTTTATTTAACATTTATGTAATCTAAAGTTTCTTTAAAATAAATAAACAAACAAATAAATCAGCAACAAAAAATAAAAAACAAAGGAGGGTCAAAATTTCCATGGAAGCAGAGGGAAGAAGCCTATGTTTGCTGTGTCAGAGAATGAAAGAAGGCTGCCCAGAGAGAGTCAAGTGCTTGCAACATTGATTTTTAAAGCATTAGCTTCTTGGTAATTTTATAACAAGTTCTGGCTGGAAAAAGCACATCATGGTAAAAGGTGTTTCAAGTCAAACTTTCCTCTGTAAAAGCCACCCTGGTTAGTTTTGAAAACTTATTGACATGACTTTGTACAAGGTGAAAACCTGTGGGTGAAATAGGACAGATTGAGAAGCCAAGATGTTGGTTATTTGTTTTAATGAGGAATAGTTTTAATAAGTAGAACTCTATTTGAATAAGACGCTTTTCATGATTTGAAGAATCCTTTTCTTTTTATCTTTCTAAAAATGCTATTAAAGCCAAACCTTGCAGTGTACCATAACCTACTTTTTTCATTTATATAAAAGAAAAGGAGCTTGTTGATTTCTAATATTCATAATTAGTTGGAAATGTTCCCAATCCTTAAGAAGAAGGTAATAATTTGCCCCTTTATCTTAATCTCTGACTATACAACTCATATATTTTTACTCTAGGCCTGTTGACACACCAACAACCCTTGTACTAACAGGGATACATACCCAAATCTTTCGTTTAATCTATGTCTAATATTTGAACAGTTGACCGTGCCTGTCACCATCTATTTACAAGGCTTAATTGTGTAGTGACGTAATTGGCCAGGGCAATAGCATGTAGTTGGACATTCCCCAGTTCGGTCACATGGTCATTCAGCTCCTGCTTAAGCACCTCGGATTTCAGGAAACTTACCAATCCCCAGGTGGTCGAGCCGATGATAGGAAAGCTCTTCAATGGTTGGAAGAAATGTTTGTGGTACCGAGCTCATTACTCTGTAGGTAAACCTAGTATATTGCATATTAATCACTCCTTGCGTTCAAGATGGCTCTTTAGGTAGCAAAGGACAGAAACCACCTCAATCATGCTTCAGGAGAAGAACCGAGGTCTTGGGGGGGTTCTTCTTTAGAAGGACACGAAAAAATGCTAGAACCCAGGAAATACAGGGGGAAAAAAAGAGTCCTGGAGTTATTTGTTGCTCCAAGGATCTGGCTGTTGGGAATTTGTGTCTCTTCTCTCTGCAGCACAACTATCAACACCTGTGAACTCCATACCTGTTTCTGTGTGTTTTACTTTAAACGAAAAACAGTTTTAAGGAATTCACCAGCCTACAGAGAACCAGTAGTTGTTGCAGTGAACACTCAGGGAAGTGTAAGAGTTCTGAGAGAGGCAAGATGGGAAGAATGCATCAATGTATTTCTACTAATTGTCTTTTGTGACCGTGTTAATCTTGCCAATAGCAGATTCTATCGATTTCCCTTTTTGCACTGAATTGGCTAGTGGAATATTGGATAGCCTGAACTGTGGAGTGGGAGCTGCTCAGTGGAGATGGCTGTATGGGTTTAACAATCCTCAAGTGTCTGGAAGGACACATCAAGCATGTGGGTACTTACTGCTATTTTTTATAATAAGGAAAATATGGTTTGAATCGCTTGCACAAGTTAATACCCCACAATATACAATTGCAAAATTGTCCACATACCACATAAAAGAAATGTCACTTTTGAAGAGCAGATGTGATGATGTTTGTGGAGCACTTAATTCAGAATACACATCACATGGCTTCGTAATGTTTATGAAAACCTCATGTTGTATTTCCCGATGCATATATGTAAATAGGTTTGTCAGCGTTTTGGACTGATGTGCTTCTAGTTCATTGGATTGCTTTGTGTGTGTGTTTTTTATGGTTTGGAAAAATAAATGGAGTGGAGTGGGGACAGACACAGGAACCTATATTACCCTGTATGTTAGATTGGTTTGTTGAAAACCACATCTTTATACAAATGTTATAGAAACATGCTGTGTTTTTTCATTAAGGAACAATATTTGAATTTCATCAGCACCAGTGACTACTGTGCTCCCAGTAGAAATTCAATAACAACTTGCCTTTTAGTGGAAAGAGATTTGGAAATTAAGTCTAGATGCTTAGGTTCTATACAAGCAGCAAGGGCGTCACTTTGTGATATTGGGCAAATTACTTAATCCCAGTGGGTTGGTTGTACTTTCTTTAGTAATAGGAAGTAAAATCTCACTTGAGGGAATTAAACACTCTACTGTGTGACGAACACTTCACTTCCATTATGTCTCAGCCTCAGAACAAAAAGGCAATTCTCCCCAGAATGTTCACTGACTTGCAGATAGAATTTAAAATCAAATTCTACTTGCTCGTTATCTCACATGGGATCTTGGCTACCCCTCTCACCCCTCCCTTAGAAATTCAACGAGGCCCCAAGGGACATTTCAGCTATGCTCCAGAATAAGCATGTGTCACCTGCATGTCTACCCATTCCCGCCTGGGGTCCGCCAGGGGTCCCCCTGGAGACCTCCACTTTGCTTCCCGGGTATCCACTTATACCCCCACTTCCCTGGGCATCCCAGTCTCTGCCTCTCCCAGGTCTCTGCTCCACTGTCCCCAGTGCGTCTAAAGCTTCAGAACGAATTCAATCCCCTCAGCCATTTCACGCTTGCTTCAGGCATCTCCTTCCCCCCCATCCAACTGGCACTCTGCCAGGCAACCATCTTTTAGCGTTCCTATATAAACACTTCTCTTACCTTTTTGTGATGGTAGCTCCCATAGTACACACACATTCCTTAGCAAAGTACATATAATGCCCGTCATGACTTGGACTCATCCTCCTCTGTAGCTTCACCTCCTGCAACTTCTTTGCTCCTAGAAATTTGTGCTCCAACAGCACTGAAAGCTTGTAGGCTGCAACACACCTCTTTGCTACAACACACCTTCTTTTGCTCTTTTGCCAACTCCATTCCAAAGGGGGTTGAACGTGCACTTCCTCCAAGACTAAGAGGATCTCGGATACAGCTTCCTCTGTGCTATATGGCTTATCTATTTAATTGATTAAATTAAATCCACTAATTGCCTATTTAATTAGGCAATTAACTAGGCTATTGCTTAATCAATTTAATTGCTTTGTGTGTGTTTAATTTAGAGCTTCCCTCAAGCCTGCTCCTTAGAGGCAAGGCCATATATATTTTTTTAAATTTCTTTGGAAATCCCTACCACCTAGCAATTTGCCTGGCACATAACTGACAACCAACAATCGTTGAATGAATGAATGATATCCACTGAAAGAGCTTGGTATCAAGTTAGCCGTCGCCACAGGGCTCTGCATCAATGAAGCTAAGGGTTGGCCTTGAGAGGAGCATTGAGCTCTCTAGACATTGTGGATGCAAACAGACATAAGAGGTAAGACTGCCTGGAGAAACAGAGAATGCGATCAAGTTCCCAACCAGGGCACCTGCTGGACTTTCCGCGTGAGAGCATTCGAGATAAAGGACACTTTGGGGAATCACTGCTGCTGAGTGCCAACGGGAACCACCAGTGGCAACTGTGTAAATGGCAGCAGTGCATGCACAGCTGCGACCTCAAGGAGTAACTGCAGGATGCAAGCCGATGACGCGTTGTGCTGCAGCACACGGAGAAGGACCTTCAATGGGAAGTCAAACAGAATCCAGTGGGGCCCCATCATTGCCCAGAACTCTACGGCCCCTCTCCTTCCCCATGAGCCCCCTCCGGCATCCCTGTGGGGAGGGGAGCGGCTGCTTTCAATATTCTCCTCCTCAAAGAGAGAGAAAAACAGGGTCCCACCAGAAAACCAGGAAGCAAGAAGCTCATGGAGGGGGCTTCAGCCAGCTTCAAATTTCTGTAGAGGGCAGGAGCGGGAAAAGGGGCTAGAGCTAAAAATAGAATAACAAGAACTGACTCTGTTAGAAATTTAGAGGGAGCCAAGTCCTGAGTAGGAACCAATGTAAACAAAGAAAAATGAAGGCTTCAAGATCCTTTTATTGCAGGAATGGACTTAATCTTTTGTCAATTTCCCATCTTAAGAAACTACCTTGAAACCTGTATGCAAAGAGAGAGCAACCAGACACAAAAGTCACAGATTGTGTGATTGCATTTATATGAAATCTCCGGAATAGTAAATCCATAGAGACAGGGAGCTGACCGGTGGCTGCCAGGGCCTGGGGGTGGAGAGGATGGGGAGTGACAGCTAATGGTGGCGTCTGCATTCGGAGTGAAGAAAATGTTCTGGAATTAGATCAGAGGTGGGGGGTGCATAGCACTGGGTCTACTGAATGCCGCTGAACTGTTAACTCTAAAATGGTTAGTTTTATGTTCTGTGAATTTCACCTCAATTAAAAGAAAACAAAAGAAACTAATAGGTGGAGAGTCTGGTGCCAAAATTCTAGTAAACCATTTCAACCGCTGAGTTTCTAAGTATGGAGTATTTCTTTTGCTAGAAAGCTGATATTTCCTAAATTCTATAGAGTAGAAAAGAAATCTTCCTTATTTTCTCTCCTGGTTACCACGCTGACCTATAAATGCAAACAAATCACCTCAATTAAAATATTGCTGAGAAAACTTACAAAATGGATTGCTTCTTTGGTCTGAATTTTTTCTATGAAAGGCAAGCATTTGCATAGAAATTAAATATCTAATGCAAAACTTTAGGGAGAGATGTGAACTTTTCCCCAAGACTTGTTACATTATTCAGGATGTTATAGTAATTTTGCTTCTAGTGCATTTGCTACTATTATTTCACAAGGTAAAAGAAGTTCCCCTGGTGCGTAAATATAAAATATTTCAAAATAAAATAGTGCTCACTACATTGGTTATAAATTGGTTACAGGAAACTTTGCAAATGGAGAGAAGTAGAAAAAAGAAAATCACATCGTAGTTCCATCATCCACATATAATCAGTGTTCTAAAAAGAGTACATTTATTTCTAGTCTTTCCCCCATCTGCATAAGGGTTTTGTTCTCATAGGTATCAACTATATATCCAGTTTGTGCTGTGATTTTATATAGAACGTTGCAGCATCATAAGAATTTTCAATTATAATCAAAGCCATGCCAGTAACGACGACTACCATTTGGGGAATATTGTCATAGAGCAGTCTCTGGTACCCACTACCTCTAACCCATATAACCCTGGGAAGTAAGTAAAATTATTTCTCATCCTATTGAATATGTTATCCCTGGGTAAAATATCTCAATGTATCTTTGGGACTTCCCTAAATTCACTATAGATTTAGCCTGGTCCTAGAAATGCCTCATTTATCCACAAAATCGGCATTTTCAAGTTGATAGACTCTACAATAATTGTTAAGAGCGCAGTCTCTTGTTTTTGAAGTGAGGGTATTAGGGCCAAAATAGATTATGTAATTTGCTCAGAGTCCCTCAGTGAACTAGTCTCAGCGTCAACCGTTGCTGCCGGGCTCTTGATAGCCCTCTGGCATTTTCTGCAACACCACACTGCCTGTGTCAATCATCTGTCACCAAAATTAGTCTCTGGAGTTCTCCCAGCCCCTTACACTTCTTTCTCAGTTCTCAGGCTAGATAAGCTTTTGGGAAAGCTTGAACAGAAAGATTATGTAAATACTACATTCCTGTCTTGATTTCATAGATAGTTCCTCCTGGTTAAACTTGTTCCTTAATGTCCTTGAGCCCTATTTGGGAGTAAACTCTTTGCTTTCTTAAGAAGAGACATTCTGTAATTCTACTACATAATTTGGAAGAGCATTTTACAGCAAAAAATAAACTCATCTCAACATTGAATCTGTCCTTTGTTTCCTGTCTCCAGTTGGCCCTTGTATTAGTCAGCCAAAGGGGTGCTGATGCAAAATATCAGAAATCTGTTGACTTTTATAAAGGATATTTATTTGGGGTAGAAGCTTACAGTTACAGGCCATAAAGCATAAGTTACTTCCCTCACCAAAGTCTGTTGCCACATGTTAGAGCAAGATGGCTGCCGACGTCTGCAAGGGTTCAGGCTTCCTGGGTTCCTCTCTCTCCCTATGCCTTGTTTCTCTCTGGGCTCAGCTGCTCTGCTCTCTTCACAAGGCCAGCTGTTGACTATAAGGAAAATGGCTCATCTCTCTTCCCAGGGCCTCTGCTGTGTCTAATTGAGCCTTCTCTCCTTCCTCAGGTATCTGCTTCTCTATGTGTTTACTTCCCAGGCTCCAGGATCGAATCTCCAACCTCCCTTCTCTGCGGTGTGATTTTTCTGTGAGTCCCCACCCACCAAGGGGACTCAACGTCCTACTGACGTGGCCCAATCAAAGCCTTAATCAATATTTAATCAAGTAAAAGTGAAACCTCTGAATCCAATATAATCTGATATGCCCAGAGGAGCAGACCAGTTCATAAACATAATCCATTATCTATTTTTGGAATTCATAAGCAATATCAAGCTGCTACAGCCCTGAAAGGGAGGTGGTTTTCTTGGAAAAGGGGAGGCAGTCTAGAAAGCTACAGAAGAAATCCTCCTGCTTGGTGACAGAGATACTAAAGAAGGGGCAGGGAACACAACAATCCCCAATGCTTTTTAAGGAAGGAAAATTATTTTAGGACTTGCTTCTACCTTCCCCGTTCTCAGATTCTCTCATAGGGGAGAAAAGTGGATTTCAGAGGAAACTATGTAGACCTGGAAAAGAAATTGCTATAAAATTATGCTTCTTCAGTTTCTTCACCTATGTGCCCAGTCGAGCTCAAGTCCAAATACAGGGAAAATATCTCTGAGTCTCTGAACAGCTCTTACCAAGCAGCAGGAACTTGACTTGGTGGGTGAGGCCATTAGGCATCCCCTCTGAGCGTGTTTCCTCTCCTAAATTTGCTGACTGCCAAGAAATACGAGGCGGGCATCTTATCCTGAGGGAGAAGTGACAGAATCACTGAGAGACAGAAAACCACAAAATCAGATAGGCAGCAAGTCAGTCTGTTTGCCCAGGGCCCTCCCGGTTGACAATTAATCCTTTGCACACTAGGGCTCTCCACAGATTCCTCCTGTCACTTCACTGGAAAGGCAGCATGCGTCATAACTGCTTGGGATTGCACCACAACACCTCGCTTGTCCAGAGGTCAGCTGCCCAGAACCTCACCAAGAAGCCAGGAGCAAAACTGATCCCTGAGAAACTTAATAAGGTGGTGCAAAGGTCAAACCTTGAAATTTAGGTATTTTATTCATGGGAGAGGTCCCATCCAAAGCCTATTTCATTCCCATCTACATGTAATTCGACCCAGCCTGATTATAGGATTTCCCAATCCACAATTAGGTTAGAAGTAGCTACTGTCTAAAGGCAATCACCTTGATCACCTGACAGATGTGAAAGAGAAAGGAAAACACTAGAAGTCAATAAATGCACAGCTGCTAGGTATGGATTCAGTTTAGGGGCTCATTGCCTTCAGTAGCTTTTCGGGGACCCAGTCTGTCACTAATGGTGAATCTCCTTGGTTTCTCTGTGTCCTTCAGGTGCTAGGTTGCACATCAAATTCTCAGGAAAACTGTCTCTACTGACTCTACTCAAAGAAGCTCTAAGCCAACGTTCTGTCTCTCAGCACACTTTACCTTTCCTTCACAGCATCTGTTACAATTTATAATTATGTTACCACTTTACTTTTTGTTACATCTTTTCACCTCCTGGACTGGGTGATAAGCTCCACATGGCCAAGAGCCATGTCCATTTTGCTTATCAGTGTCTGCCCCAAATCTAGCTCTGTGCTTGTCCAATAAAAGGTGCTCATCAAACATGTTGGATGAATAAAGAAATGTCCTCACATTCCTTGATTACCTTTGTAATCAATGGAAGTCTGTCACTTTAGAAACATTTCTTTAAGTCTAGAAATGCTCCATAGAAAGATGGTGAAAATGATGCTTGTTTCCTGGAAGGATAGGGAAAGTGGAGAAAGTAACCAACATTTATTGAGCAAGCATCATGTACTAGGAAATGTAATCCGCACAATGACATGGTAAAATAGGTATGATTAGTCCTCACTTTACTGATGAAGAAACTGAAGTTAAGCAACTTTCCAATTTCATGCAATTAATGGCAAAGCCTTGATTCAAACCTGAGGTCCATGCCTTATTACCTGGGAGAGTAAAGTTTCAATTATCTTCACTTAAGGAATAGCTCAAGTGTTGCCTGGGACAGTTGTAGGTCAGAACTACGAGTTGGATTCCAAAGGCACTAACTGGGATGGAATCCTCTACCTGAGTAGCCAGGAAGACCTTGCGATGGAGCTCAGTCAAGCCTTTTGAGGTCACATTGGGGAGACCAGGTTCAAAGGGCAGAAGTGGAATCATAAAAGGACGGAATCAAAAGTCAGGACTTCTTTGAAAACAGGATCTGAGTCACTGTTCAGCCCACTCAAACCTGGTTTCCACCCCCAAACTTTCCCAAAACAGCTCTCGCTAAGGTCACCAATGATTCAACGTCACTAAACCCAATGGGTAATGTTTGTCCTTATCTTGTGTGGCATCTGAGCAGCATTAGCCATTATGGTCATTTCCTCCTTCATGAATCATTGTTTTCCCTTGGTGTCCCTGACCCACACTCCTCCGTCTGCCCTGGGGTCCGTGACTCCACTCTTTCCTGGTCTTTACCTTACCTGTCTATATGTTCCTTCTCAGTCCCACTTGCCACCTTCCTCTTCCTCCTCATTGGTAATAGGTGTGGGGTGTTTCAACATCAGGTGAGACTTCCTTATCTTCTGTCTCTCTGCCTTTCTCTCTCTCTCTACGTAAACTCACCAATTCCCCTGGCTTTAAATATCATGAACAGGTAGATGGCTTTTTAATTTTTTGTTCCCTCCTACACTATTCCTCTGAGTGTCATACTTAATTTTCCAAATTGCCTACTTGACATTGCTGTTTGGATAGTTCAAAGGCAGTTCAAATTTAATGTTCAAATACAAACTCATCATCTCAATCCTGATTTTCTTCAGTCATCCCAATCTTGATGAACGAGCCCATCTACCCACTTGAGCAAGTCAGAAACCTAGTACAAACCCTTGTTATCTCCTTCTTCCTCAATATTCATGTATAAACCTATCAACCAAGCTAGGTGTCTCTGCCCTCCATCCACATCTCTTTCTCTATACCCACCATCCTAGCTGAAGAAACTATCTTGTTTCTTAACCACTCCTAATTGGTTTCTCCACCTCTACTCTTGGGCTTCTCCAATTCATTTTCCATGTTGCTTCCAGAGACTTTTTTATTTTTAATTAAAACACAAATATTGTTATATCATCCCAAAAACCATAGGAAAAAATCCGAGTCTTTAGCATGGTCTATATGTTCCTGAATGATCTGAATTCTGCCTAGATTTATAGGCCCACCTCAATCCATGCCAATTCCCTATTTTTGGGTTCCAGCCACCAATGGCTTTCTTTCCATTTCTATACTCCATCATGTTCCCTGTGGCCTTGGGACCTTGATATACTATATCCTCCTGCCTGGAATGCTCTCACCACCCAACCTTTTCCCCACCCTTGGTCAGGCCTTTTGATACCAACTCCTGTGACTTCCTCGGGCATTCCCATACTCTCTATCCCTAATGCACATACACACACCGACACATACAATCAAGTCCCCTTTATAAATTTGTTCACAGGTCGCTATGTATTGAATCATTCGGTTAATTTCTTTCTGAATGAATGAACTATAAGCACTGAGAGAGCAGCAGCCCTGGCACTTGCTTGTCATTGAATCCCAGTGGCCAGCACCATATTTTGCACATAGTAGGTGCTTCAGGAGTATTTTTCAAAGGAATGAAGGAAGGAAGGAGGCAGTCCTGAAAGAGCATGGGGCTTGGGTGTAACCATATTCGTGTCCGTCAGGCAATGTGTGGGCAGTGCCCAGGTATAGCTGGCATAAAGTGAGGGTGATCATGCTAACAGGGGAGAGTATGTGTCACTCGTTTATAAGGCAATAAATGTTTGACTTCATCTTTACATATCTTTGACTTTACAAAGATGAATTATTGCTAGTGAATTTTTATTGTCTTGATTGTAGCTGGTTTGCTAAGTCAAGTATTTCTCCATTAACTTTCAATTCAGAAGTGAAGATACAGTCTCATTATAGAAATTTGCAGTAAACAATTTTTAAGCACTTGGGCAAAAGAGGAGTTAAAACGGTGGCCAGGTTTGCACTGGATGTTTTTGTATCAAGAGCAACTTTGCATAAACTTAGGGGAACTGCATCAACACCAGGACTCATTTCCCATTTTTGTCTCTAACTTTTCCTTCCCCGGTAAGAGGGATTTCTGCAAGGCCTGAAGGGCATTCTCCAGTGAATTCGAGTTGCTTTGGTTGATCCAATATCTAACATCATTCTTCTGATAAGAGCACCTTGATTTTCCTAAGCCCACTCCTACTCAATCAATGTGGTGGGGAGGGGGCTAACCCACGCCCAGCTCCAGAGGTGGACAAGTAATCCATGCTTGGGTACAGCTCCCCTAAAGTGATCCACGCCTGGGTAAAATGTCCCTAAAGTGATCCATGTTGGGTACAATGTCCCCTAAAATGATCCATGCCTGGGTACAACGTCCCTAAAGTGATCCTTGCTGGGTACAATGTCCCCTAGCCAACACGTTGGGCACAGAGATGTACACAGTATCCAGAGAGCAAAAGGAGGTTGAAGTCTCGCTTTTTGGACTGACCAAGAAAGAGAAGCTGTCCTTCCTCTTTCCTCAAATGAGTAGATCTGAAGTAAATGTGTGATGGCTTGCTGCCATCTTGCCCTTACAAGATGAAATTGGAGCCAACACTCAGAAAAGAATTGGGAAGAGAATGCGATGATAGCCAACATAATTTGAGTGCTAGCACCATCAAGCCTCCAGAGCAGATTCAAAACTTTTAGTGTAAAGGGTCAACCAGTAAACATTTTCTGCTTTGTGGGCTACGTGGCCTCTGTCATGACTACTCAACTCTGCCCTTACAGCACAAAAACAGCCACAGGTAATATATAAACAAATGATCGTAGCTATGTTCCAATAAAACCATATTCTAGACACTGAAATTTGAATTTCATATAATTTTCTTGTGCCCCAAAATATTACTCTTCTTTCGATTTTTTTCTCCAACCATTTAAAAATGTAAACACCATTCTTAACTCGCTAGGAAAAGGCGCATGTGCTGTAGTTGCCAACCCATGTTCTAGCCGTTTCAGTAACTGAGACTTGTAAATATTCCTTTTTGGCTTAAGTCAATTTGAGTTGTGGGTTTTTTTGTTTTTATGCTAATTTGCAAATAAAAGGGTCCTGAGATTTAGTTTTTCTCTTTTCTTACCTTAAACAGCTGAAAGGTCTAAAAGATCTCGTAGACATGAACTTTTAAGGAACTCTTTTTACATTTGTTAGGTAGAAAAAACTTGATTATACCTTAGCTAATAAGCCATGGTGAAGTTTGGACTGGGTGCATTGTTTCGACACCAATATGAAAAATCCATTATTGATAGAATACCAAACCAGTTAGCTATAAATTCACTAACTTAAAAAACTTGAGGAAGCGGGTGTGGCTCAATGGATGGAGCTCCCGTTTGCCATATGGGAGGCCACGGGTTCGCTTCCCAGGGCCTCCTTGTGAGGGCAGGCTGGCCCGCGCAGCCCAGTGGGCTGATGCAGCAAGACCTCACAGCAGGAAGCGGGTGTGGCTCAATCGATAGAGCCCCCCCCGTTTGCCATGTGTGGGGCCCCGGGTTCACTTCCCGGGGCCTCCTTGTGAGGGCAGGCCAGCCCGTGCGGCGCAGTGGGCTGATGCAGCAGGACCTTACAGCAAGGGGGAGATAAGCAGACACGGAAGAAACACACAGCGAATGGACACAGCGAGCACAAGCAGCAAGGGGGGGATAAATAAATAAATAAATAAATCTGAAAAAAAAAAAACTTGAAACTTGATAAAAAGAACTTCTTTGAGATGGCATATTTGTATTTGACCCTTCCAGGTTAATCTCCCATCACTGAAAATGTAATATAATCTTTATTATTAATATTTTTGTCATAGTCTTAGGAAGAATTAACCCCCAACCCAGAATATCATGTCAAATATAGCATCTTCAACAACACACTAATTCATTCCTAATTCAAATTGCTTGTGTCATTTCTTGTTTCTTTTTTTTTTTTTTTAAAGATTTATTTATTTATTTATTTATCCCCCCCTTGCTGCTTGTGTTCGCTGTGTCCATTTGCTGTGTGTTTTTTCTGTGTCTGCTTATCTCCCCCTTGCTGTGAGGTCCCGCTGCATCAGCCCACCGCGCCGCGCGGGCCGGCCTGCCCTCACAAGGAGGCCCCGGGAAGCGAACCCGGGGCCTCCCATATGGTAAACGGGAGCTCTATCCACTGAGCCACACCTGCTTCCCAATTTCTTGTTTCTTACTCTTTCTTTCTGCCCCATTACTTTTCTATTAGTCATTAAGTTGGTTTTGGGTGTTATAAAATTGATCTTTTAATTTAAAGCAGAGTAGCAACAAAGAGAAGTAAAGTGAGCAAGTAATTAGAAAATATGGATCTCTATGCCAATAATTAATCCATTATACGCCACACGCTCTAAAGGCTTAAAATTACTTTTGAGAACAGGAAAAATGATTCATTTATTTATTTATTTTTGGCCACAAGCACATGCAAAAATTGACACTTTAGTATTCAGATGAGCAAACTAACAATGAAAGGACACTTCTGTCATGTACTGAAAAACACTTAATAATGGTATGTTACTCTTGTTCCTCTACCTAACAAATTCACTGCTTACATGGTAGCATGTTATCTTCCAGAAATACATGTGCTTTCACATTGCTGCAACCATGGGATCCGCGTTATTGTGTATTTTCCTATCTTAACTTGCCATTGCCTCACGTCTCTACAGTTTCAGAGTGACCATTTTCTTGGCAACATTAAATGACAAAGTATTGCCATTCTCTTATATATTAAATCATTCCCACATTCCCACATTCCCAGGCAGGTTGATGTATTTCCTTGATGTAGCAAAAAATGCTCCACTGAATATACACATGTGTGTATTTCTTGGGCCTCTGAATCCATTCAGAGTCCCTGAGGCCCATTTGACGTCCCTTTACCCTTTTTCTTCCTGACTATTAAGCAGTTCCATCTTGGACATAGCAGTTGTCTTATTCTCTTCTCTCTTGCTCATAGAGGTTTATTTTTCAATTTTATGGATATACTGAAAACAAAGTAATAATTCCATTACAAGTCGCTTAGCTACACGTAGATTTGTTACTTTTAACTAAAGACATTTTTACAGCTAGGACAGGACACTATGCACATCAGTGAAGACAGCTCCCGGTTTTGGCCGTCTCAGAGACTCTGAGACTTTGCCAGCACCCTCCTCTCCTCCCCTCGGCCCCACAGTGGAGAACAGGCAGAGCAGCTGGCAGAGGCAACTGGGCAGCAGGGCTTTGTCTGTGAAGTGACACCTGAAGCGAAGTCCCTGAACCTAATAAATACCACCGTTTCTTTCATTGGGTCATTTTCATAGTTTCTCCTGGACTCAAGCTCCTCTAGGTTCTAAGAGGAAAGAATTGTGACCAAACTTGAAGCAGTCAGGAAATCTGGGAGATTAAAACCAGGATGCCTCAGGAAAACAAAGTAGTGAGCCTTCTGCTGAAACATCTCCCCAGGGCCCTATTGGGCTGAGAGCCAGGTCATTTCTCTTCTCTAATAATGACCAGTACTAGAGGAGCAGGCTTGATGTACCTTCCTAGGAGGTTATAATGCAGACAGCAGGCTTTGGCAGGTTTGTGTGTTTGTCCTTTGCCTTGTGTCTTACAGGCTGCCATGGCAAATATCACACAATGGTCTGGCTTAAACAATACGAATTTATTGGCTAACAGTTTCAGAGGCCAACCCATGGGTACCTTGGCTTTTCCATCATGTGGTGATGTCCTCTCCTCTCTCTTCCAGGTTCCACTGACATCCAGCTTCCGGCTCCTCCCTGCAGCTGCCTCTTTTATTTATTTATTTATTTTTAATTTTAATATATTTTTTTTATTTTTTAAAAGATACTTAGATTACATAAATGTTACACAAATACTGTAGGGATTCCCATGTGCTCCACCTCCCACTCCTCCCACTACCTCCCACATAAATATCCTTCATTAGAGTGGCACATCACCTGCAATGGATATACACTACAGCTCAATGCAGTTTCCTCTTTATCACGCTTTATGGACTACTAAGACCAGTGCAGATTCAGTTGGCCACACCTTAACTCAAAAGAACATCTTCAAAGGTTCTATTTGCAATGGGTTAACACAGGAATGGAATGGAAGATAAGCGCTTGCTTTTTGTTTCTGGGATATATAGTCGTCTCCTAAGCCCTGAAAGGTAGCCTTTGGAGCAGTGCTGCATAATGAATTACTGAATTGTTGCTGGGAGGGTAGACTCAGTGAGTCCAGGGGTTTCAAGCTCTGGATGGACCTTGAACATCATTCCATTCTGTTTTCAAAGATTTAGAAATTTCACAAGCTGCCAGCAATGACCAAATGTCCCACTTTAACCCTGACCTCACCAGCACAATAAACAACCACTGCAAAGTGATTAGTTAAATGTTTTCTTCTTTGACTCCTGACAAAGAAAAGTATTTTTCATGTCTGTTTGTTTTATGTTAAACATTCACATCTTATACCCTTCATTTCTATGGGTTTTGCTTTCTCCTTCAAAAAATTCAGTTTTGTTCATTCTCTAGTTATCTTTTTCTGCTGCCTTTACCATTATAGTTTTTTTATTTTTTATTTTTTTCTTTATTTTTAAAGAAGCTTTAAATTACATAAATGTTACATCAAAAATATAGGAGATTCCCATATACCCTACCCCGTCCACCTCCCAAACTTTCCCCCGTTAACAACTTTCATTATCATGGTACATTTGTTACAATTGATGAGCACATATTGAAGCATTGCTACTAATCAATAGTTTATATTATAGTTTATACTTTGCACCACACAATTTTATAGGTTTTGGCAAAATGTATAATGACCTGTATGTGTCATTGCAATATCATGCACAGCAATGCCAATATCCCAAAAATGCCCCATGTTGCACCTATTCTTCCCTCTCCCTCCCCTCAGAAACTCTGATAAGCACCATTTTTGTATCAATGCTACAAGTTTTTTCATTACTAGAATAATAATGTCTGCTTTGGTCCATAGTTGCATTCCCCCCTTATGTTTGTTCATTCCTCAATCTTGAGGATTTTGAGATGGTGATACCCACTCTGCTTCCAATTGAGAGGGGACTTAGATTCCATGGTACAGATGGAGGCAACTGTCTTCCTTGCAGTTGCAGATACTTTCCTCTTCTTGGGTTGGGTGTTGTCCATCATCATCCTTTTGTTAGTTGTCCTGGAAGAGTCTGAGGAACTAGAGAGCAAGTGTTGGCTGCAACTCTGCTGAGATTCAGGGCTTAACTGGTATTTGAATAAACCAAAGATTTAAGTCTCTGGGACATATATTTAATGCAGGGGTTCTTTAACCTTTTTTGTTCCACAGACCCCTTTGCCAGGCAAATGAAAACTATAGACCCCTTACTATGTCCACACTATACTGTGTATTATTTAATAAATATTTCATACCTGCACCAACATGCCCCCACAATAATAATGTTTTTTGAATTTCAATTCGAGATCATGGATCCCTGTAAAGAACCCCTGATTTAACGAGTATAGGGCTAAAAGAGGTAGAAGGACCATGTGTAGGAAAATTATAATGAGTCTATCTCTGTTACATTGGGGAGATATGTTAACA
>JAQZBX010039101.1:0-10331 GCA_029593785.1 Cabassous unicinctus
TTAAAAACTCACGGTTCTGGTTCTGTCGTCGCGATTTCTCTCTTTTGTCCCTCTCTCCTCTCGGTGGTATGCAGTCTTTCCCTGCTGTCCTAAACCCTAGAAGATCTATTTTGGGTCTGTTTCAGCCTGTTCTCTAGCTATTTTTCTGGAGAAGAGATTCCTGTGTGTTACTAGTCAGCCATCTTCCCGGAAGTCCTTGTAGACTTTTTAATTGACACTGGAGCTACCTACTCCATTTTAAATCAGAAGCAAGGGACTCTGTCTCCAAAAACAGTTGCAGTGATTGGAGTGTGTGGAACCTCAGATAATAAGCCTTTCTTACAACCACTTGAATGTCAATTGGGGAATGCCAATTTGAAACACAGCTTTCTTTATATGCCTGAGTGCCCTATGCCTCTACTTGGATGGGATTTACTAACCAAATTGAATACACGAGTGACTTTCTCAGCAGATAAATTGGACATTGACGTTCCCCCAGACTAGGCTTGTGCCCTCCAGTCTGCTTTGCTGCACCTAGGAGAAGGAGTCCAGTTGGAAATACCTGAAAACATCCTCTCGAAGATTAAGCCAGAGGTGTGGGCTGATGGGATTCTGGAGAGAGCTAGAAATCTGAGCCAGTACAGATAAGAGTCAAGCCTGATGCAATAGTTCCTAAAAAACATATACACAGACTCTAGATATGCATTTTCAGTGGTCCATGCTCATGGGGCCATTTGGAAGGAAAGAGGTCTGTTAACCTCAAAAAAAAGGAGATAAAACATGCTGACATAATTCTGGCCTTGTTAGATGCTATCAGGCTGAAGAAGTAGCAGTCATCCATTGCCCTGGACATCAAGGGAATAATAACTTAATAGCAACAGGAAACAATTTAGCAGATTATACAGCAAAAGAAGCAGCCAAGTTCCAGACACCTAAAGTGGTCATTATGGCTCTTATACCAACTATTGATTTAACACTGTTTACACCCCAATATTCCTCAAATGACCTGTCAAGAGCCGAGGAATGGGGTTTTACTTCCAAACCATTATATCAGTCCCATCCGCGGTATAATCCAGAGGCACCAGGGAAACCAGTGCAGACCACTCCAGAGGGCTGGATTCATAATGAAGAAGGAGGAGTCCTGATCCCAGAAAACTTAATGAAAAGAACTATCGCCTATTTACACCAGGGCACTCACTATGGGAAGGACACTATGTACCAATGGCTACAGAAGTACATTGTGGGCCCTAGCATAAGAAAAACTATACAAAAAGTGACACAAGAGTGTCTTGTTTGTGCCAAAATGAGTCCCAAGACAAGCCATCCACCGCCTATCAGGGAGGTTCAAGTGCGAGGAACAGGATTAGGAGAAGACTGGCAAATAGACTTTGCTGTTGTGCCAAAAGCCCAAGGAAACTATAAATATCTGCTTGTGTTTGTGGACATTTTCTCAGGGTGGGTTGAGGCTTTCCCTTGCAGAACTGAAAGAGAATCTGAAGTAACAAAGGGAAATTATTCCCCAGTTTGGAGTGCCGTTCTCTACTCAGAGTAGAGAACCTTCATTGCTAAAGTAACTTGAGATGTATCTAATGCTCTAGGAATTTATTAGAGGCTGCATGCATCTTGGAGAGCACAATCCACAGGAAAAACTGGAAAAAAAATGATACCCTAAAGAAAACTCTAGCCAAGATCTGCCAGAAACAAATTAAATCTGGGACAAAGCTCTGCCATTGCCTTGCTTAGGATAAGGGTAGCCCCCAGAAGCCAGCTCAGTTTGAGCCCTTATGAAATAATGTATGGGAAAGTCTTCCTGAAAACCAATTGTAATCACAATCTAGACAGTGAGCATGTTATTACCAAACTGGAAACCATAAAATCAATTCAATCTTTAGGAGCCACTCTCTGCAATACACCAGTTTGCCTCTGATCAGCTCCTATTCCTCACAGATGTCCCCTTGCATCATATCAATTCAGAAGATTGGGTGCTTCTTAGGAATTGGAAAATGCAGCACCCAGGTAGTTCATTCAATGCCCAATGAAATGGGCCATATCATGTCTTGCTTGTTACTCATTCTTCTGTTAAGTTACAGGGAATCCAACCTTGGATCCATCCTTTGATGGATCATCACCCAATGGGTAATTCTCTCTCTTCTGGAAGGAAGGCTGAGGCTTCACTTCCCTCAGCACCAGAGCAAGACTGCCACCCTAATCAAGATTTTCCACCCTTCAGTTATACCTGTAAACCCATCACAGACTTAAGACTGCTTTTCAAAGGGAAATAGCAAGGTAAGTAATTTCTAATGTAGATTGTACTGCTTGGACATGTATTCTTCTTTTTCTTGTTGGCTGGATTTTTAAAATATTTTATGAGCTAATGATGACATGCCTCTTACCTAAAGGCTGGAACCATTTTCTGTGTAGGGAATAATCTAGATTACTCAGTATCTTAGACTAGGTACCAGATTGTAATCACTAGCTAAACCCTTTAGATTAGATGATAAAAATGATTGGCATTGTTTTCATCCTTATAACCTTGTCTGCTTGTTAACTTCCCTTGTCACATGGAAAAGTGGAAGGAAATTTACATTATTAAAGCTTCCCAAACCCTTGCCTGGGCAGAACAACTGAAGGATTGCTAGGTATGTCACCCAAGTCCTGATACAAAATCCTCTTCCTACATTGCTATATTAGTGCCCGGTTTCCACCAAATCCCAGATTTAATTCCTCTAAGGAGTCACCAGAACCTTAGAATTGAGCTTCCCATAGAAGGTGAACTGCTCAGCTTTGGCTCTTTCCTTTGTTTTGATCTTACCCCTTATCATAACCTATCCCTGGAACAAAATATGGAATCCTCCTCCTAAGCTCTCTCAGCCACCCCATGTCCTTGCAGATGACCATAATCAAACTGACTGTAATTATATAATGAATGGGATCCAAGAGAAAGTGAGCCCAGAGGAGAAGGCAGAGACTGGCAGAGCCGCCACTGTGTGGTGCCATGTGACTGGAGTCCAAGATCGCTAGCAGCTGATGTTCAGGGAGAGAACAGTGACTTACGCCTTGATTTGGACATTTTTCCTAGCCTCAGAACTGCAAGATTTTAACCTAATAAATCCCATTGTAAAAGCCAACTCATTTTTGGTATATTTCTCCCAGCAGCTTTTAGCAAACTAAAACAATTACCAATTGCATATCAATATTCCATGAATAGCAGTTAGGAGTACTTTTAGCTACAAAAATCAAATGCTTTATGTAATGTCCAGAAAAGGCAAATCTAGAAGACAGATTAGTGGTTGCCTGGAATTTTGGGTGAACAGGAGGAATCTTTTGGGGTTGATGAAAATGTTCTAAAACTGGATTTTAGCAGTGGTTGCACAACTCTGTAAATTTACTAAAATTATACATTTAATATGGGTGGCTTTTCTAGTGTTTAAATTAAATTGTACCTCAATAAATCTGTTTTTGAAAAACAGTTGCATAGAGATATTTAATTATCTCTTATGACAAGATGTCTGAAAGTAGTTGATTTTTGGCTTGGTTCCACAGCTTCAAGTGTCATGTTCTTTCTAATTTACCATCCTGAGCTGGTTGGCCTTTTTCCCTCATGTTCATCTTCTAATGATCCCAAGATGGCTATTGCAGCTTTAGGATCATGTCCATACACACGATGAGGAGAAAGATGGCATCAGTGAGTTCTTCATTCCTGCCTGTCTCCTTTATAAGAGGAATTCCCATGACATACTTCTGATCTCTCATTGGACAGAACTATGTTACATGACCACCCCTATATGACCCCAAAGCCTAAGAAAGATGGTAAATAGCAAATGGGAGCAGAGTTATCAAGGATGGCTGAGCATGTTGGGGCTGGGCATGTTGCCTTCCTGAAACCATGTGAGGATCTGTTGACAAGGAATAGATGGGGGAGGGTGCTGAGATGGATATTGAGTAGGCCCTAAAATGTTTGCCACATCAGGAAACACAAAAGATGTTACATATGTTTTAATCTGTTCAGAGTGTTTATAGCATAATGTTTAAGAGCACAGGCTCTGCAGAGAGAATGCTGGCATTCAAAGGATTCAATCCCAGTCCCCACCACTTAAACAATATGTGAATCAGGTAAGTTAATGAACTACTCCGTGCCTCAGTTTCCTTCACTGTAAACTGGGGATAATAATAACACCTACTTTACAGGGTTATGTGAGAACTAAGTGAGTTTACCTATGTAAAGTGCTTAGGACAGTGCCTTGTACATAGTAAGCATTAGCTGAGTATTATTCTTATATATGTGTGTGATTACATGTAAATGTGTTATCCTAGCATGTGTTTTACTCATTTGCCATTCTTTTATTCAACAAATATTTATTGAACATTTAGTATACGCCAGGTAGTGAGCTAGGCACTTGGATAAAACTATGAACAAGATAGAATGCTTCCTGACCTTGCTGAGCTTGTATTCTGATGAAAGAAACCAACAATAAAGAAGTCAAAAAGATAACTATAGAGTGTGATAAATTCTGTGAAGGAAATAAACAGGGTGACAAAATAGATACTAGAAGGAGCAACTGTCCTTAGATAGGGCAGGCAGGGAACAATTAAGTTGAGATTTAACTGATGAGAAGGAGTCAGCCATATGAACAGACAGGGGAAAAACTTTTCATGCAGTGGGAGTGTTGGTGCAAAGGCCCTGGGGGAAGAAAGACTTTGGCATATTTTAGATTGGCCCAGAGGGTCAATATCGCTGGAGCATGGCGAGCAGAGGATGGGGCCTGGATGAGGCTGAACAGATATCCAGATCCCTGACCATACAGTGCCTTGTAGGCATTGGGAAGGTGCTTGTATTTTATTCTAAGTGCAATGGCCAACCACCGAAGAGAGAATTAATCTACAAATGTTTTGTTTTTATTTGCTCTTGTTGCTGTATGGGGAATGGATTGAAAGGAGACAGGAGTAGACCATTTACAACTGGTAATTGTAAATGATGGTATGTTGAATGAAGGTGGTGGCAAAAAAAATTGAAGAGGAATCTGGTGAACCATTTTTATTTGTGTGTGTATTTGCTAAGGACCATATGAGCCACTATTATGCTGGTCCAGTGGATAATTTCAAACTTTTCCATTTGCTTTCACCTTGGTCAGGGGCATGGGCTGCCCCTCATTTCACCACCCCTCCTCAAGGTATCGAGAGACCTATCTTCACCTCCAGTTAGCCCTTCTGGTGGTTGTCTTAGTTTGCTAAAAGCTACTGGAAGTGATATACCGGAAATGGGTTGGCTTTTACTATAGGAATTTATTAGATTAAAAGCTTACAATTCTGAGGCCATGAAAGTGTCCAAATCAAGGCATTGTCAGAGATGCTGTCTCACCAAGTTGCAGCTGTGTGTGATCAGGCATATGGCAGAGCAAAAGGTGGTCTTCCTTCTCCTCCAGGCTCACTTTCTTCCCAAGCTCAGCTGCAGGTAATCAGGTATATGGCTCATCTCTCCCCTCTCCTCTGGACTTCGGCTCTCTCAGCCTCTCAGGAACCTCTTTCCATGTCTTTGTGCTCCACTGCTTCCAGCCTCCAGCCTCCGGGACTTTTCTTTCAGCCTTGGGGTTTCCCTGTCTCTGACTCTCTTTCCCTGTGTCTGCTGCTTTTAGTCCTCCATTTATAAAGGACTCCAGTAAGAGGATCAAGATCTGCCCTGGGTCACACAATCTAATCAAAGGCCCTTAACAGAAGTAATTTAACCAAGAGTTCCCACCTACAACAGGTTTACATGCACAGGAATAAATTAGCTCTAAAGACAAGATCTTTTCTGGGATGTACAATAACTTTCTGTCACAGTGGCCAACACAGGTACTGGACTGTTGTAAGAGTTTTCTGTATGAGGATGCACGAGGACAAGCTGATCCATCTTGGTGCACACTCAAGCATCAGTGACTGAATGATGGAGAGGCATGTGCTGACCATGAAGGGTTGGTGGACTTCAGTCAAAACAACTGGGCCTGGCCTGGAGGCCCACTGACAGTGGTGAGAAATGGAAGAAACATGACATTTCTCAGGCTTAAAATCTGTCCTCATTGTCTTTGCTCCCTTCTCTTCTTTTCCAGCCCCAACATGCTCAGAGAAAACTTGTTCTACAAATATTCACTTGAATCTTTCAGTTTTACAGGTAGACTTAATAATTGAGTATTTTCAGTTTTGTTTCAGTTTCTCAATTGGATGACTCTTGTCTATCTGTCTGGGGCAGGAGCAATCCCTCAGGGGCATACAGGAAATAATTCCGTAAGACGGGAGAGGTTGTATTAATTAATGTTTTCATTTTAAACAGGGACACACATATATGTACACTAGGAATATGGATAGAGCTGTTCTAGAACAAGAAGTCAGTTACATTGCTCTAGTCTGTGGACTTTGGGGGTGGGGATAGGGCAGGAAGGGAGTTTGGTTGGAGCTCCACAGTACAGCAAAGGGCAGAAAGAAGACCACCAGTTGCAGCAACAAAAGACTCAAAGTGTTCACTTTAACAACCAGTCCCGTCCCTCTGCCAAAAAGGATGGAGGCTGGTTGACAGGGAACCAGGATCCTCCCTCCTCTCCCAGTATCGGCTTTAGTTAAGCAACCAAGGCTGCCCTTTCTGTTATTTCTCATCAGGTTTCATCTGTGTAAACCTATTAAAGGGGAAGGACAGGGGATCCCACAGGACTTGCCTTGGCCCCATCTTGCATGGGTGACCCCACATTTAGAATCATAGACTATGAGAGCTCTAGGGGCCAAGACTTTAATTTTACAGCTAAGGCCCAGAGAATTTGGCTGTCCCGAGGTGACACATCCAGTTAATGGCACAAGAAGCCTCTTCAACAAACTCAGTTCCCTGACAGGAGGTGGTTGTGTGGGGTTTAGTTGAATTGGTGTGACTTGACTCCTGCAGGGATCTAACTTCTCAAGCAGTATTTGGGGGCCAGTCCTGCCTGTGTATAATGCAAAATGGCCCGGTGCAAGGTGGTGCTTGAGGAGTCCTGGGTTTGAATTTAGAGATCAGGTCTCACAAACTCACTATTAGGCGGAGATCAGGCTCAACCAGTGGAAAGTGGTGCAGAATGCTTTGAAATAAGGGCAGCTCTGTTATTTTCAAATTACTCTATCTAACTCCTGACAAAGGGCAGCTAAGCTGAGGCCAAGCCAGAACCCCTTAGGGAAGGGATCAAGTCAGTCTGCCTCTTTAAGGCTCCGGGCTCTGCTAATTGGATCTGGGCCGCCTGAGGGGAGATTTGAGGGCTGACATCCTGGAGAGAGGACTTGAGGAGGGCAGGGGCTGAGACTGCCTGATGGTAGGGTTGGATAGATACCTTTCAATTAAGTGCATTTGAAGGGGCAAACGGTGAGGGACATAATTAATTGTGCATATGCAGTGCTGAGCTGCATATAAAATTTTGACAGGTTTGGGTAAGTGGTGGCAGTGGAGACTGGTTTTCAAGGACCTGTTCTTCAGAAATAAGCGGCTTAGGGTTTATTATTAACTGTGTTCTGAGGCGGGCCCCAGGTGAACCTGAAATTCAGGTTGCTCACACCCTGTGCTGACCCACCCTACCCACCATTATCTTCTTCCTCAGGTCACCAGGGCTCAAATGAAGGCAGGGGCAGCCCCTAAAGAGAGAAAGGGAGGAAGAGATATTGGAAAAGGGAATAAATAGCTTGGGGGCGAGGGTGTAAGGTGGGAGACTAGATAGGGCTTTGTTAGCCAGGAGACAGCCCCAGATTTTTGAGGGGGAGGGTGGTAGTGCCTTTGGAATTCTGTAAGCATTAACGGAGTTCCTACCATGTGTGACAAAAACTGTGCTAAGATAACTGGGGGGGACGTGACTACTAAGGCAAACAAAGCAGAGTACTCATCTTCAGATAGGCCACAATCTACACTGAGTGTGTCCCTGAGGCTCATTGTCTTTTCTTTTCTCTTCTCTTCTCTTCTTTTCTTTTCTTTAAGAAGTTGTAAGTTTACAGAAAAATTATGCAGAAAATGGAGTTTCCATGTACCACCCTATTAACACCTTGCATTAGTGTGGCACATGTCATACAATTCACTAAAGAACTTTTTTTATAGTTGTACTATTAACTATGGTCCATTGTTTACTATAGGGCTCACTGTTTATATTGTACAGTCCTGTTGTTGTTGTTTTTAATTTTTATTCTAGTAACATATATATGACCTAAAATTTCCCCTTTTTAAGTACATTCACATATGTAATTCAGTGCTGTTAATTACATTCACAAAATACCATCATCCATTCCAAAACTTTATGATCAACCCAAATAGAAACTCTATACAATTTAAGCATTGACTCTCCATTCCCTACCACTACTCCATATCCTGGTAACCTATATTCTAGTTTCTGACTCTAAGTTTGCTTATTCTACTTACTCCATATCAGTGAGATCATACAATAATTGTCCTATGTCTGGCTTATTTCACTCAACATGATGTCTTCAGGGTTCATCCATGTTGTTGCATGTATCAGGACTTCATTCTTTTTTACAGTTGAATAATATTCCACTACGAGTATATACCACATTTTGTTTATCCATTCATCAGTTGATGGACACTTGAGTTGCGTCCATCTTTTGTCAGTTGTGAAAAATGCCGCTGTGAACATTGGTGTGCAAATAGCTGTTCAAGTCCCTGCTTTCAAATCTTTGGGGTTTATGCCTAGAAGTGGGATTGCTAGGTCATATGGCAATTCTATACTTAACTTTCTGAGGAACTGCCACATGTCTTCCACAGCAGCTGCACCATTTTACCCTTCCCCCAACAATAAATGAGTGTTCCTAATTCTCCACATCCTCTCCATTTTCTTTTTAGCACTGTGGTAGATTGAATCATGTCCCCCACAAAGTCAAGTTCAAGTCTTAATCTGCATTCCTGTGGGTATAAACCCATTGACAAATAGGACCTTTGAAGATGCTATTTTAGTTAAGGTGTGGCCAAAATGAATGTATGTCTGTCAGTCCAATATGACTGAAGTCGTTATAAGGAAAAGAAATTGTTCATGGAAGTAGAAGCCAGAAGTTATCAGAAGCCAGAAGTCAGTGGAAATTAAAGGAGCAGACACAAGGAGAGAGATCACCATGTGATGGAAGATTGCGGGATGCTACAGTGCTACAGTGGGGGGAGGAATGGGACGCAAGCCCTGCCAATACCCTGATGCTGCACTTCTAACCTCCAAGACCACTAGACAAGAAATTTAAATTGCTTAAGGCAATCCATTGTGTGCTATTTGCCAGGGGAACTAAGACAATCACCCATTGGCTTTTACTGATCCCACTTCAATCTGCAACAGCTGGCACAAAAGCTATAAATTACTATACTCTGTTAAAAGATCTTATTCATTTCCTATGTTTACTTAATTTTTATTTGCAGTGGTTTTTTGCATATAAACTCTAAAGATCTAGAATCCATGTTTGTGTTAACACTGCCTTAAATTCTACTTTGTTTAAAATTATTGTTTAACATATTCATCATTTACTATATATGAGGCATTACACATGTCTCTATTAGAGCACTTATCACAATTAAATGATCAGTTTCTGAATCCAACTCCCCAACTAGATGGTTGTTCCTTTAAGGCATCATCCATGTTTTATTCGTGTTTGTGGCCCCAGCATCAGGCACAGGCCATTCCCAGAATAAGCTGTTTGAGGATATATGTTGAAATGTGTATAAAATTTTAATATAAAATTTAATATAAGACTGAACACACAAGAGTTACAAGAGAGGAGTGGGAATTGGGAGATGAATTTGGGGTTAATTTAGGTGAGGGGAATAATAGTAATGGGAAATGAGGCTGGGAACTGTGATGTACCAGATTTCTGTGAGTTTTAAAAGGCCACACCAAAGAGCTGGAATCTCACTTTGCCACCAGGAAGATCAAAGAGTTTGGGGACAATGAAAGATCATTTTCGTATTAATCTTTAGAAAGAAAATTCGTGTAAAACCCATATGTGTATCAGTTAGGGGACTTTCCCATTGCAAGTAACAGAAAACCCGACTCCAACAAGTTTAAACAAAGCAGGGAATTTGTAGCATGTAAAACTGAAAAGTTCTGAGGTAAGGTGGACTTCAGGCACAATTTAATTAAGGCCCTGGCTTCATTTCTCTGTGATTATCTTAGCTTTTGTCCTCCTCTGTGCATTGGCATCATCCTTAGACTGGCTTCTCTCATGGCTGCCAGCAACAAGGTTATTTGCATCTACCCTCAGCCATTAACAGAAAGTTGAAAGTTTCACTCTGATTAGATGAGTTTAGGTCTCATTATCCCTAAGAACAAATCAATGTGGTCAGAGAAACAGGGTTAAATGCTTTGGCTTAGGCAATCAAGGCC
>JAQZBX010039101.1:10431-23256 GCA_029593785.1 Cabassous unicinctus
TTATTTTATATATATATATATTTTTTTTTTTTTAAGGTGCTTAGATTACCTAATTATTATTCAGAAATTACAGGGATTCCCATGTTCCCCACCTCCCACACCTCCCACAACATCCTACACCAACATCCTTCATCAGTGTGGCACATCACCCGCAATGGATATACACATCCTGGGGCTTTGCCACCAAGCATAGACTGCATTTCACATCATAGACCACCCTCTCTCCCACACAGTTCTGCGTGGTATATGCTGATGCAAAATGGCCTACATCTATCGCCGCAACGCCACTCAGGACAACCCCCAAGTCCCAAAAAAGCCCCTGTATTTCAACTGCTCCTCCCCTCCCTGCCCCGAAAACGTCCAGTGGCCACCGGCTCCACCTCACTGTTACAATTTCTTCCATTGCTTGAATTACTGGATTTTTAAATTTTATAATTATCAAAATAGAATTGTATTGGCACAGAGAACCCAAAAATAGATCCAAGTTTATATTAAAATTAATATATGACAAAGATGGCAATTTGATGACAAAGAAGTGGCTTACTTAGTGAAAAGTGCTGATATAATTATCAATCAAACTGGAAAGAAATCACGATAGATCCCTACCTCACAACTTAAATAAAATAAAATTCCAAATGTATCAAATAATTAAAAGTTTAAAAATTGAATAAAAATATTAGAAGAAAACTTAGACTATTATCTAAATTGGGTTGAAAAAGACTTTCCCAAGTAAGACAGGAAACCCAGAAGCCATAAAAAAAATGAAACATTTAACCACAAAATTTTAAAAAAATATTCTTATGTCAAAAACACCAAAAGCAAAGTCAAAAGACAAATGATGAACTGAAATAAAAATTGTTAGATATATAACAGACAAAGGATTACTATTCTTAGCATATGAAGAAGTCCTAAAAAAATCCAGTAGAAAAAAAATAGTAGTCAAGGAAATGGAAAGAAAGGATCAGATTAGCAAATGTTTAAAATGTTAAAACAATTATGACATTCAGTCTCGGTAAGATTTAGAGAAACCAATATTCTCATACATTGCTGGCAGAGGTGCAAATTGTTATAATCTTTTGGAAAGATATCTGGAAATATCTATGAAAAACTAAAATTATATGTCCTTCAACTTGGAAATCCCACATTTGGGGATTTCTTCAGAAATAAAAGTACAAGTATATAAGTATGTGTCTAAGACTTTGTTGACAGTGGCAAAGAATTGGGAAAAATTTTTATCAATAGGACAATAGTTAAAACAATTGCAATACATCCAAATTATGGAATATTTAAAGCTGCTAAAAAATGAGTTATTCTAACTCATTCTATCATGCCAGTATTACATCATAAGCAAAGACATCACAAGAAAAGAAATCTTTCATGAATATAGATGCAAAAATCCTAACAAAATACTATCAAATCAAATCCAGCAACAAAAGAAACAGATGGTACACCATGAGCAAGTGGGATTTATCCCAAGGATGCAAGGTTGATTTAACATTTAACAATCAATTAAAATATGCACCATATCAATAGAATAAGGAACAAAATCCACATGATCATCTCAATAGACATAGAAAAGCCATTAAAAAAACAAAAAAAACAAACCCAACACCTTTTCAAGATAAAAACATTCAACAATCTAGGAATAGAAGGGAACTTCCTCAACTTGATAAAGAACACACGAAAAACTTACAATTAACATCATACTAATGGTGAAAGACTGAATGTTTTCCCCCTCATATCAGGAACAAGGCAAAGATGTCTGCTCCTGGCACTTCTAGTCAACATTTTACTGGAGGTTCTAGCCAGGGCAATTAAGTAAGAAAATGAAATAAAAGGCATCTAGATTGGACAGGAAGAAGTAAAATTATCTCTATTCACAGATGACACCATCTTACATATAGTAAACCCTAAAGAATCCACATACACAAAAAAACCTAGAGATAAATGAGTTCAGCAAAGTTGAAGGATGCACGATCAATATACAAAAATCAGCTGTATTTCCATATGTCAACAATGAACAATCTAAAAAATGAAACGAAGAACACAATCCATTTACAATAGCATAATAAAATACTTAGGAATGAATTTAAACAAGGAAATGAAAGACTATAAAATGTTGTTGAAATAAATTAAAGAAGACCTAAGTAAATGGAAAGACATTCTGTGTTCATGTATCAAAAGACTAAATATTGTTAAGATGGCAGTACTCCTCAAATTATCTACGGATTCAATTCAATCTCTGTCAAAATTCCAGCTGACTACTTTGCAGAAATTGACAAGTTGATCTTAAAATTCATATGGAAATTCAAGGGACACAGAAGAGCCAAAACAATTTTGAAAAAGAACAAAGTTGGAGGACTGATGCATCCTGATTTCAAAACTTAATACAAAGATACAGTAATCAAGACAGTATGGGGAAGCAGATGTGGCTCAAGTGATTGGGCTCCCATCTACCATATAGGAGGTCCAGGGTTTGATTCCCAGGGCCTCTGGTGAAAAGTAAGCTGGCCTGCATGGAGTGCTGGCCCACGCGGAGTGCTGGCCCGCGCAGGACTGCTGGCCCACATGGAGAGCTGGCGCAGCAATATGATGCAACAAAAAGAGACACAGAAGAGAGACAAGGAGAGACACAGCAGATTGGGGAACTGAGGTGATGCAAGAGATTGAGCAGCCTCTCTCCACTCCAGAAGGTCCTGGGATCGGTTTCCGGTGCCACCTAAAGAGAAGACAAGCAGACACAGAAGAACACACAGAGAGCAGACAGCCTAAAACAATGGGGGGAGGGGAGAAATAAATACATAAAATAAATCTTTAAAAAAAAGAAAAGTATGGTACTGTCATAAGGGTAGACATATAGATCAATAGAACAGAATGGAGCATACAGAAATAAACCCTCACATTTATGGAAAATTGATTTTTGACAAGGTTACTAAGACACTTAAATGAAGAAAAAAATGTCTTTTCAAAAAATGGAGCTGGGACAACTGGATATCCAAATGCAAAAGAATGAAGTAGGACCCCTGCCTAATTCCCTACACAAAGATTAACTGAAAATAGATGAAAGACAAATAAAAGAGTTTAAACTATACAACTCTTAAAAAGAAAATACAGGAGCATAGGAGGAAATCCTCTTAACCTTGAAATAGGCAATTGTTTCTTAAGTATAACACCAAAAACACAAGCTACAGAAGAAAAAAAATAGATGAATTGGACTTCATCAAAATTTAAAATTTTGTTCTTGAAAAGATACCATCAAGAAAGAGAAAAGACAGCCCTCATAATGGGAGAAAGTATTTGCAAATCATATATCTGATAAGGGACTGGTATCTAGAATGTATATAAATAAATATATATATATATATATGTAAACACTGAGCAATAAAAAGACCAATAACCCAATTTAAAAATGGGCAAAAAATGTGAATAGACATATTTCAAAAGATATACAAATAGCCAAGAAGCACATGAAAAGATACTCAACATCATTAGCCACTGGGCAAATGCAAGTCACACCCACAGGAAGCCACTTTACACTCACTATAATGGCTACAATAAAAAAGACAGATTATAACAATTGGACAGGTTCTGGAGAAATTGGAACATGAGAAATTGGAACACGCGTACGCTGGTGAGAATGTAAAATGGTATAGCTGCTTTGGAAAACAGGTAGTTCTTTAAAAAGTAAAGTACAGAGTTATTATATGACCCAGCAATTCCACTCCTAGGCACATATACAAGAAATGAAAACATAAGTCCACACAAAAACGTATACATAAATATTCATAGAAGCATTATTTATAATAGTAAAAAAGTAGAAACAACCCAAATGTCCATCAACTGATGAATGGATAAAAAGAAATGTGGCATATCCATACAATGGAATGTAATTTGGCAATAAAAATGAAGTTCTGGTAAATGCTAAAACATGGATGAACCTTGAAAACATTATACTAAGTGAAAGAAGCCAGACATAAAGACCACATATTATATGATTCCATTTCTATGAAATGTCCAGATTAGGCAAATCCATAGAGACAGAAAGTAGATTCGTGGTTTCCAGGAGCTAGGGTAGTGGGGGGAGAGGGGTGGGGAGATGAGGGAAAAATGGGGAATAATTGCTAATGGGTACAGAGTTTCTTTCTGAGGTGATGAAAATGTTCTGATTGATTGTGGTGATGGTTGTACAATTCCGAATATACCAAAAGTCACTTTGAAAGGTTGAATTTTATGGGATGCGAATTATATCTCATGAAAGCTGTTATATATATATATGTATATATATATATATATATTTTTTTTTAATCAGTTAGGTCTATATCTCTTTTTTTTTTAAGATTTATTTATTTATTTATTTATCCCCCCCTTGCTGCTTGTGCTTGCTGTGTCCATTCGCTGTGCATCTTCTCTGTATCTGCTTATCTCCCCCTTGCTGTGAGGTCCTGCTGCATCAGCCCACGGCGCCGCGCAGGCCGGCCTGCTCGCACAAGGAGGCCCCGGGAAGCGAACCCGGGGCCTCACACTTGGTAAATGGGGGCTCTATCGATTGAGCCACACCCACTTCCCGATCTATATCTCTTGACTCAGAGGGAGGTCCATGAAATGCTGTCAAGTGAAAAAAGGGAGTTCTAAAGTAATATACACACTGTGATCCCATTTATACGTACAAAGCATTTTATGCCAATATATGTATGAGCATGAAAAAATTTCAAAAGTATACTCACCAGATTGTTAACATGGGAAGGAAGGAAGGAAGGGGTTGGAGACAGTGGGAGATTATTAACTCTTTGTTTATACATATTTGAAATTTTTTCAGTTTTTAATTGAGCATGCAGTACCATGTATCTAAATAAAAAATGAAATACCAAAAGAAAATAAGATAATTTAAAGAGAAACTGGCAGGTGGGGACAAGACAGTGAGAAAGAAAAATTGGAGTTGGGGAAACAGTGGAGATGGAGAAGGAAGTAAGGCAACGGGGCATGTGCAAGGTGATGAGGGCTTGCCTGAATCCAGTAAATGGCAAGGAGACAGATTGTCAAGACATTGTAAAAGTCAGTTCAGGAACTTTGACCTAGTTACTGAGTGAAGATGAAATCACCTGAAAAGTGGCTGTTGGGGAGCATGTGTAGCTCAGTGGTTGAGCACCTGCTTCATGTGTACAAGGTCCTGGGTTCAATCCCAGGTACCTCCAGAAAAATAGTAATAGTAAAGAAATTTAAAAGTAGCTGTTGCTAACTCCAAGATTTCAGGCTGACCTACAAATAAGTAGAAGTGGTTTTGAATTGACTAAAGATACTAAAGATGTTGAGATTGCACCATCCCAACTCCCCGCGAGTTTCCAGGAGGATGGGGGGTGGAATAGGAGCCTATGCAGCAGTCAGTGGAACTCGGGGCCTGGAAGGTCATTCATGTAGACACACAAGGGAGCATTTTCAAGAGAGTAGGGATGGAAGCCAGGCAGCTGGGGGCTGAGAGTAAATCAAAGTGAAAACTATGCTTATGAGAAATTTCTCCCTGAAGGGAAGGGAAGTGATGAAATAGGAGCTTGACTGAGAAAACAGGATCTGTGGGAAGTGTTTCTAGGGTGAAAGAAGGTGCAGGAGGTGGTGTGCAGGCTAAGGGAAAGAGCCAGTTGAAAGGGAGGGATTAGGTACCCATAAGAGAGGGCGTTGGGAGAGGAAATAAATTGGGGACCTTCATCCTCTAAGAGAAGAAAGATTGAGTGAGATAGAGCATTATAGAAGATAGAAATATATTTTTTGGTGGAGATAAATTGAGAAAGTTGTCAAAGAGCCTCCATCTAGGGGTGACACTTGAAATAATTAACAACTAGTGGAGAATGGGCACCAGCTTAACAGTGCGACACAGGCTGGGCACCGAATCAGGATCCCGGAGGCCCCTACAATGTTCACCGCTAACTCTTCAGTTGCTGGATCATGGTGAGGTCTCAGGGTAACCGCAGGGAGCAGAGAAGGGCAACAAAACTAGAGGACCGGTGCAACATCTCTTAGCTAGAACTCCAAAAGGCAGGATAAGAACTATCTAAATTCCCCCAAAATAGTCCTATGTGACAAAAAGAATGTCATAATATAAAATGATGACTATTTAGCTCTCTGATTTAGAAGGTTGTGTTTTTTTTGTTTGTTTGTCAAATAAATAAATAATGACGCCTCCCATAAACTCAGTGCATGTTAACAAAAGGGCCAAAATGGGGATTGATCAAAATCAAAGCTGTTTATACTCTCTTAGTTTCTCTCTTGCTGTAAACAACTATCCCTTAGTTCAAAGAGAGAAAATGGGGTTACGGAGAGTGTCAGAACATGGAATCTGGTTTTTCTTTGAGGCGTCTCGCTCTAAGCACCAGTCACCCACCTCTCTGAACTCAGCTCTTCCACCGGAGAAGAGTGAGAGTAAGAATATTGCACTCCAGAGAATACATGAAAGTGCTTGGGGATTCCTGGTCACAACTGCCAAGTGCATGAATATGGAAACTGTCACCAAGGTGATCATATCAGCCTCAGCCTCCAAAGGAGGGCACCACTGTACTTGTCAGGGCCGCCTTTTGAAATGCCTCTCCCTTATCATGCCGAACCACTGCAGAACCCTGGCATCAGAAGTGCTGATCAGAGGGCTGCTGGCAATTGCATCTTGACTTAGGGCCTGCTGCAGTGGCCAGAGCCTTTTCAAAACAGACTTCTCTAACTGAAAGAGACCTTGGCAATCGTCAAATCTCAGCTCTTTAAAAACGAGGAAGCCCAGGCCCAGCTATTTAATCAGAGGCTAGACCAACATTTAGATCTTCAGTTCTTTTTAATTCAGTATTCTTCCTTTTTAGAAAGCTTAAGTTATTTAACTTATATGCACACGAAGGGGATTTCTTGACACATCTTACTTATTTGTGATTCAGGCAAGAAACCAGAATGAGACACCCTCAGAGCCTTAAGGTATAGTATGGAATACATTATATTTGAATGTATAACTGATATATTGACCCAGTGGGACTCATGGGTGTAATTAGAAAACAGGTTTATTCTGTTTCCTTGCTGCCTGTTCAAACCTGCAATGTGGGGCTAGTTGTTTTCCTATCCCTTAGATGAATTAAAGGGGAGGCCCTATTCAAATAATAAAAAGGTGTGTGGTCACTTTTAGCCAAAAATACTGTCTTAAATCGGTAATTAATATGTCTGTTAGCATGTAATAATAAAAAACTTCAAACTTCATTTGGAAAGAGTGTAATAATAAGCCTCCTCTGTATTTCTTCCAGGCTCATTCTTCTCTCCTTCTTCTTCCTCACTGGGCTGCCTCCAGGGTTAAGGGGGAGGAGGTTTGTAGAAAGAGAGAGAGAGAGCACGAGGTACCTAAGGAGGCAGAAAGGCCTGCCTGGCTCTAGCTGGCATGGCTTCCTCTGGCCATGGCACACTTTCTCTCATGGGTTTGTTAGAACCACCCTCACTATCACCACCCTTCACGGAATGGCTCTCTGTCCATTCCCTTGGCTCAGGCGAGTTCAACTTGCCTCTGACTGAATGCTATAGATTCTTCCCCTTGGGCCCTAGGCACCCGGATACAAACCTCTGGCCTCTTTCTGCTGAGGTCTCTTTGCCTTTCTAAGCAGTGCTCTTGGGTAGGATCAAAGTGAATCCCACGCTGCCTGCCTCTCTCCTGATCCACAGGAAGCATGCTCCTCTGGCTTGTCTTCTGTGGGAGTATCACGGCCCCTACCCTGTCTTCAGGCCACTCTTGCCAATTCTGGCCCTTTAGATTTCTCAGGCTTGATCCACACACCAGCCCATGGTGCTCCCCAGACTGCAGGAGACACATATCAGGTTCTCTGAGAGGTAACCTGAAGTTCTGCTTGCCAGACTTTAAGTGAGAGAAAAGCTCCCTTTGTCCTTCCTTGGTTGGGTGCAGAGGAAGGGCCTCTTACAGCACCCACGACTCCTACAGAAATTCTCCTCCAATCCACAGCAATCTGTCCATCTCAATTTCAACCCTTATATGCCTTTGAGGTAAGTGAAAGGCTAAGGTTACAAAGTATGCTTTCCCCATTTCCTCTGCAGGTTCTACATGGTGCTCCTGCACCTTGTTTGGAAGGTGGGAGTGACTGACAAATGATCTGGGGGCCTCCGTCAAAATGAAAATAAAATAGTAGCTCCCATTTAAAGTCCTGTTATTAAATGTATTATCAGTCTCTTTCCAATTGCCCCTACAAAGTTTTCTCTAATACGTAGATTTTGGTAAAGATTAAGGGCCATTTCAACAAACTTTGTATGGTTTTGTCATTCATCAAAGATTACTTGAATTCTTGGTTGTTTGGATATGGATTGGCAATAACTTGGTTATACAGATTTTTATTATTATGGTATTCACTGCAGTTTGACCAGCAGCAGTTTCAGAATCACTGGGAATGTTATTGATGAGCTTGCTTCTTAAACCTGCTCTTCCAACTGATTAAGGGAAGTGATTTGAATCATTAACAGCAACAACAAATTGGCCTCCCAAACGACAGGAACTAAGCAGGAAGATAGAATTTCTTTGTAATTCTAAATGTTCTGTGGTGGTTTCCATTAAATGACAATTTTACGTATATCAGAAAAAACCTTCACCCCTTCTCAGGTGGATGGACGCCTGTGCTATTCACCAGTTAGGTCAGTAGACTTGGTACAGCAACACGACATCAAAATCAGGAGCCTCACTGTGGTCCTATAGGGTGACGATGTCTCTGAGTATTGATTCCATCATACCTTAACCCCTGTTTTTTCCGCATTCAGTGTCCAACTCTGTGCTGGATCTCCTCTTCAAAACCTGAAGCATTTTCGAGCCCTGTCAACAGATCCCTTATGATACAAGACAGATCTTTACACACATTTAGAAAAAGAAAAAAAAAAAAGCCAAGGAGCTATGGGAGAATATTTTGATCTTACACCTATAGATGATTAAAAATATTTAAAGTCATATTGAATACATAATGAACAACTTTAAATGGATAGGATACCAAGACCAATAAAACAAAGATAATAGCATAGATAAAGCTTATGTTTTATTTGTCTTCAGTTCTCTTGAAGCTTCCCTAGAATTCTCCTGACACTAATGGAATATGCTTATAGCAACCAACTCTCCTTCATGGCCAGCATTTTCACATAATATTTCAACTGTTGATATCACTGTCAGGAATGTAATTTATGTCATCCTTTGGGTTTATTTGGATGGACATTTTGGAGATGAAAGTGGCAGTGATTTAGTGCTGCTGACAAATGGCACTGAGCCTGCTACCCTCACAGAGCTCAAGCTGGTTTCTAAAACAAAAGTGGGTCTGGCTGTAAGTGAATATGAAAATCTTCAAATAAATTAAACATGGTGCAAGTGTTCTCAGGTTTTCCATTATAGAAAAAGAAAAGTAGGGGTGTTTTACAATGATTTGGGGATCCTATTCCCCAGAAAGGCTGTGACTCAGTCTTAGGCATGTCCAGATCACCTGTGGATTTTGTACAAACACCCATGCCCTAGCTTCATCCCTTCATTCTCACCCCTGCCCCTCCACCCTGAGGTTCTGACTCAGTGGGTCTGAGGTAGGTCTAGGTATTTGTATTTTTTAAAAGCACCCACTGGTGATTCTGATGTGCAGAGTTGAGAAGGACCATTAAGTTTTAGAATAGTTCTAGAAGTTTCAAAACAATGGATTGGAAGGAAGTCCAACTAAAGGGCTCCTTCAGTCATAGCAGAGAGAAATGAATGGCAGAGAAGAGAGGGAGCAGGGGTCACATCAGTTCTGGGGTCCATGAATGGGCCTCAACCAATTCTTAACTTTTGGGGGAGTCATAGACCACTTTGAGATGTGATATGTACCAGAAAAATGCACGTAGGCTAACCACCACAAAATCTGGCATATAATTTCTTGGGATTTTAGACTAGAATTACGGTTTTCTTTTGCTATTATAACTGGATGGGTAACAGCCCCATTCATTAAGGTAGGGAAAACAGGAAAAGGCCAGGTTCCTGGTCTCAAGAAGCTTCCAGGAGAAAATAGTAAGAAGAAATCAATAAACACTTATATAGATGAACACAATAATCAGAAGTTGTTGGGAAAGCTAATTAGTTCTGGCTCCACACCAGGTAACTATCAGGAACCCCCGGGGTTGAACTGGAGAAGTTGAAGAGGTTTAATTGGAGAAGATCTTAGAAACACATGCTTTGAGAAGCACCAGTTTAAAGAAGGATACAAGCGCTTTGTAGAAGCTAAGAAAAAAACAAAAAAGAATGGAAGTAAGCCAAAGACACGTTGAGTAAAGAAAAGACCTACTGTGGGAGCCCAGTAAAGTTATGTTTGGAAACAGAAATTAACGAGTAGCGTGTAATAAAAATGGCATTTATCCACAGCTGCTGCCAGAGGTCATTGACAGGGCTGCCACTGGTAGGCTGGAGTCCGGAATGGGGGAAGCTATTAAAATGCTGATTTTCACAGTTTTATAACGCATTCAGAAGAGATACTGGCAGGAAGATCGCAAGCTGGCGCTGAGAGGCAAAAGGTTCGCTCTTCACTGCCAGGGTCAGAAGTTGGCCCTGCGTTTATTCAATACCATGAAAGAAACCCGCGGGAGAGCACTGAGTGGCTGACAACTACATTCAGTCAGTGGGCATGAAAATTAATTTTAGCTGCTATGTGCAAAAACCCTAGGTGTGTGGACAGAAGGGAGCCAGCCAGAAGGTTACAACAGGTCAGGAATAAATAACCACCAGGAGGAGGATCCTAGATTCTGCCCTTCCTTTTGTTGGGCGAGGAGCGCCAGGCTAACGCGTCCACAGAGGCTCTAGGAAGCGGTTCCACCGTCCACGCCGGGCTCCACACCAGGTAACTATCAGAACCCCGGGGGTTGATATAAGCCTGCGACCCGGCGGCTGAGCTGTAGCTAGGAGGGTTCGCAGCCGGGACCCCAGAATAAGTCGGGGGCGGGTGAGGCGAAGAGCGAGCAGATCCCACCCCTTCCTGAAGAAAGCGCCCTCCCCGCCACGACTGCCGCCGCCGCCGCCGCAGGTCCCGGCCCCGCGAGGCGAGCGCGGCCCCGCCGCTCCGGAGCAGGTAGGCGCGGCGCTCGCGGCGCCCCTTCCCCCGCCCGATCCCGGGTCGGCCCGCCGGGCAGCCAGGGGGCGTCCGGCCCCGGTTCCGTGCCCTGCCCGGAGACGGAGACCTGGGTGGCAGGCGCTGCAGCGCGACTGGGGCGGCGAGGTCCGCCTGGCCGCGGGGCCCTGCTGGACTCCCGGGCCTCTCCCAGGGCGCCCCCGGCGTGGGGCCGCGGGGCCGAGTTCCCCCTGGCGCACACCCTGATCGAGGGGCGGGTGCCCGGCGGCGTCCTGGAGTCGGTGTCTGCGGTTCCCCGCGCGCCCGGGGCGCTCCAGCCCGCGCGCCTCGGTCCCCGCCGCCGCAGTGCTGTCCATCGATAGATCCCCTTCGCTGCCCGCTAGCTGCGGCCCCGGCCCGCGTCCTTTGACAGGTGTCCACACCGCAGCCCCATATGGAAATCTAGGCCTTTTGTTATCGGGTGGACTCTGGTCTGAAGCGACCCCTAAGTTTGGCCTCCCAGTTTCGCTGCTATTCACCGTGCACTTTACCGTTAGCCAAGTCAGGCTGGCTCGGGAAGCAGGGGATCCGGGAAGGAGACACTAACTTGCCTTGCTCTGTGCACCACCCTCCGCTCCAAATGCACAGTCTTGCTTTCCTTTCCTCTGTGCACACTTAGGAAGAAATGTGATTTTCGGTTTCTCGGGAGGGGCGGCGGTGGGTGGGTTGCAGAGGCTGTTTGGTCATTCGTTACAATTAAAAAGTGATTAGTCTTGGGTTATGGAGGGAGTCCTTGTTTAGTGTTTCCTCTTAAATGAATCAAACAAAGAATGAGAGGGTATTCCCATTTTAAATTAATTTTTATTTTCTCTCTACTCATCCATCTCCTCCTTCTATCCCTACCCCCACAATACTTTATTATATCCCAAACACTCGACTTATATTTTTTTTTGGTGAGATTTATTCCGCCCAGACCGCCTTTCAGGGCTGAGCCAGGATTGTGACTACGAATATGAGGGGGCATAGACCAGTTGAATGGAAACACATCTTCCTGAGGGAACCCATTCTGATGTCCTACTTGCACTGTCCTGTTAGGGAACCAAATATATTAATAATATGTTTATGCTTTTGTTTTGTTTTTAAGTTTTTGGATCTATTATAATAACAAAGCCCAAAGGGTAATAATAGTTTCTACTTCATTTCTTCACTTGAATCAAAGACAGATTTTAATAATACTGTAACTCCATCCTAGGCTGTAGTTCAGCATAAGGAGAAGCAAATGTGGATGTATAAACTCCATGGTAACAGTTAATAAGTTGACCTACTTAAAGTTTTCTATTTCAAGAAAAAATTGTTGGACTCATATATGTGTTATTTGCAGACCAAAGAATTTTAGTCTTAGCTTCCATGCATTAAATCCCAAACATTTTCTTGTATGTATCCTAGAGACACAATGTTTCCAGGGCTAACTATGGCTGTCATCTCTTAATGAACTAGAATTTGAGTTTAATCATCAAGGCATAGCATACAAATTTTAATGGCATGTCCTTTATTTAGAAATTATATAATAAATGTTTTGCAAGCTCCCCAAGTTGGAAGCTCAAAAACTGGACATGGTAAAGTACTTTTTGTAACAACAATGACCAGTTGATAAATGTTATGACATTAAGAAAACATATTAAACTATTTGGAGACTGCATGTTTATTATAATATTCCTGCCATTAGCTGAAGGCAATCCGTTCGGATAATTTAAATCAACATTAAAAT
>JAQZBX010039102.1:0-23134 GCA_029593785.1 Cabassous unicinctus
CTTTATGCAGAAAACTACAAAACAATGCTAAAAGAAATTAAAAAAGACCTAAACAAATTATGTGTTTTGGATAGGTAATACTCTTACATGGTTCAGAAATCAAATAATATAAAAAGATTTGCATTTTAAAATGTTGCTCCTATTCCTGTCCCTTTCTATTCCATTACCCATCTTGTTCTTGTAAGTAACCAGATTTATTAATTATTTATCCTTACAGTCTTTCTTTTTGTAAATACTTTTATTCTTATATCCCACCCCCCATCTTACCCCAGGTAGCTTTCTGTATATACTGTTGAGTTCTTCATTTTTTCCTACTTCATATTTATCCTGAAGATTTCTGCATATGAGTACATGGAGATCATCATCCTCCCTTTTTACAGCTGCATAGTATTCTATTGGGTAAATGTACTCTCATTTACTCAGTCTGTCCTCAAAAACCCTTGAGTGTTTGCCATCTTTTGCTATAATCACACTGCTTCAATGAATAACTATTCACATGTTATTTCCTATACATGCAGGATAGGATAGGTTTCCAGGAGTGGGATTACTGGGTCCAAGAGTAAATGCATTTGAAATTTTGTTAAATGTTACCAGATTCCCCTCCATAGGGATTATACCATTTTGTTCTCTCCTCACCACTAGATAAAGTACCTGTTTTCCTGGAACTTCATACTAAAGATTTCTTTAAAATTGTTATTTAAAAAAAACTCTTTATGTGATCCTGAAAACTGAAATCATCAACAATCATTTGTTATAACTTGTTTATTCACTCTTTGCTCTAGAGAAAGTCATATTTTAATTCTCAACAATTACCTTAGAATTCTGTAGTGAATGCCTGGTCATCTTGTTAAATTACTGGATTATATTGGGCTTCCACTAGGATATATTGTCTTATAGACAGAGGCAGAGAAGTTGATAAGCTCATAAGTGTCATCTTTGAAAATTACCCCACCTTCTCAATAAAGGAGACTGGATGCCATCCTTGAGCAGTGTGGTATTGAACAATTTCATTGGTATTCTTATTTGTATTGATTTTATTAATACTCTAATAATAAAATACTCTGTGTCCAATTCACTTAATAGAATAATGAATTTAATATGCCTTCCACATGATAATATAACCTATTGGATACTGACAGTCACAAATAATTCTCAAGCATCTGTATACTTCTCTAGGCGTCAGAAACAATTGCTCTCCAGAAAGTCTACCTATCAGGCATTACTGGATTCTGTCACAACAGGCAAAGACAGTACCAGCTTCCATATCATCAATGAAGCAACTAAGGTGAGATGGGAATGTTTTCTACAGAGAATTATTTGTTTCTATATTAACGTGGGTTGAATGAAGTAAATTTCCATGAAGGTTAACTGAAACTATATATACTTGAAAAATAAACTTAGAGAAGGAATGTCATCTTTTTCATATCTACATTGATATTACTTTAATAATATGAATATCAGCATATAGCTTGCCTGCATATCAGATGCTTTCCTAGATATTTTGCCAATGTTATTTCCTTTTAAATAGTCTTCATAATACCCTAAGAAGTGCATTGTATTACCCCCAATTTTCAGATGAGGAAAGTCACTTGTTTAAAAGTGACACAGCTGGTAGCCAGAATTGTCTTCTGCATATGTTACACTCCATCAAACACCCGTGCTCTTTCTAGCATTATTGCATAGCATGTAGCCTGAGCAAGGCACATATTCAGTGAATGTACAAGTCTCAAAATGTGGGCAGGGGACAAGCAAAAGGACTACACAGTTGAAACCTAAGTCACAAATGTTCCATCTCCTGAGCTGTTTCACCAACAGGTCACCACAGTTATTGCCATGTGAAAAGGATTAGAGCAGTACATCTTCAGTACTTTTTCGTACTTGTGCCGTACAGATGGACCAGTCTTAGAGAAAATGCTATGGACTAGGTTAAAAAGTGTGACTATACACAAGTACCTGATGCTCTCAATCTGATTCTTAACCTCTAGAGCAGGGGTTCTTAACCTTTTTTGTTCCATGGACCCCTTTGCCAGTCAGGTGAAAACCACAGACCCCTTATTAAGTCCATACCATACTGTGTATTATTTAATAAATATATCACACCCATACCAACACATCCCCACAAGAATAATGTTTTTTTGAATTTCAATTCAAGCTCACAGACCCCTGGTTAAAAATCCCTGGTTTAGATAGTAACTCCACTAACAAATCCCAGTTTGGGGAAGCAGACCAAGAAGAAATCCCCTATCCCCTGCCTTCCACGGCAGAGCTGTGAGAGGTTTCCTTAAGACTACCATAGCTCCTGCCCTATAGCTCTGTATTGAGGAAACTCATCAGAGAAGAACAACAAAAACTGCCCTGTATAAGGTTCTCTATACATTTGTAAGCCTTTAATTTACAAAGGGTCCCAACTTTATTCCCAGATACAGGGAACAATTGCAAAATCAAGAACGTAGTCTTCCTTATGGTGTTTTAGAGATATTAGCCATTTGATAATTGTAGAATCCTCTACCATGACTTTCTTGACCTAATTCAAAATAGGGGATAGAATCACATTAACAGTTGTGTTCTTTACCCACCTCACCTGTCCCCATTTTCTAGTAGTTTAAGGATTTAATTATGGCAGTACACTTAGTTCACCTCCCTTAGCTATGCGGATGGGATGGTTAGCTTTTCTCCAAAACCTAGTGCTACAGTTTCTTATTCCATCCATTTTTTTCTGAAGGAATTTGTCCCTTTGCCTGACACCTTTGGTTCCTTTGCAGTCTCAGCTTATGGCATCCAGCAGTCATAGGTCTTCTGCTGATCCAGGTCTCCTATATTGTACATCCCTTTATAGCCTAGTTTGATAACTGTTCCTGGGAAAAAATGGGGCAGCACTAATTTCCTTCGTGGAGAGCCACCTGCCATTTTTGACACCTAAGCAAGTTGGTCTAAGAGCTTGACATCCAGATGAACCCTTCTGCAAAGGGTCAGCAGAAGCAGTGATTTCCAGGAAATATAGCAAGTCTACCAGAAACCTTCCAGAAGTCATTAGGCTTGCCACCAGATGTCAGGAACCTTCCTGTCTCATTTTCCCCCAGTCGTTTGTGCCTAATCCCAGAAAGGTGTAGTTGTCCCATAATTGGGCAAGAACATGAACATACCATTCCATCCTTGGAGAGGCATAGTATATTAAACACTTGGACAATCCACTTTCATGAGGAAATAGGCTGAATGAGGCAGAAGCACCCTGAATACCAGTGGTGGGCCGCATTGAAAATTCTCAGTGCAACTTGATACCAGTGCATTAGTTGTGGGCCCCGCATCATACCACCTTTTACAATACTCTAGACCAGTTTCTCTGCACACACCTCTCCTAGGATCCTGAAAATGTGAGGGACAGTGCTGTGCAGGTCAGGTGTCAGGACCAGAGCCCAGCAGATCTTGATACCTTCAAAGGAGCAGAAGCCACAGTCCAAGAGGATCCACAGGATCTCAACACAAGTTGGGCCCCAACTCAGGTGAGAGCTGAGGAGCCTGACAGGCAAGGGCAAATTATCCAGGATGTCAGCAACATAGCTCCCATCACTGAGATCTCTGAGGACCCCTTGGAAAAGACTCCATGTTAAGGTATTGGAAATTTCAGGGTTGCATAGGGAATCCACAGTGTTCTGATCTCAGGCAAATGCATGCAAAATACATATGTTTTTGGAGGTCACCTTCTGGGCTGAAACCCGTCTTAACATTGTCCTTGTCATTTGGAGCTCAGATGACTAATAGGAACTTAATGTTTCGGCCTGATAGGGACAATGAATATCTCTTAAGTTGTCTAGTCCTTGTATCCAGCTCACTGCATAATCAAGGAGTCTCCATTACAGCCTGTTTCTGAAATGAGATGGTTGTTTCAAGGGAGATTTCACATTAGGATGTGGTACAAGGGTGGTCTGAAGATTTAGAACAAGCTGCATATATCCATTTAGTCAGAATGACAGCTTCAGAGAGGAAGAGCACAAAGCCTTAGAGGATCATATTCAGCTCATAGCTGCAATTCTCAAGTTTCACAGATAAGGCAGATTCTAATAAACCCAGGACTCTTTAAGTGCCTGTCTGCGCCCACACCATTAAACTTCTTAAAGCAGTAATGTTGGAATTGTCATGATTTGTTGTTAATTTTTGAAGTCCCTTCCCATCCCCTCTCTCCAACCAGCCCCTTAATAAACAACAAAGAAACAGAACTAACCTTCATTCAACATGATGTTTCTGGGACACACTAATGTTATAAAATAAGCTAAGTTGTTGACCTATTTGTTACCACCAGTTCAGGACATCCAGACTTTTGAAGAAAAGTTTGCAGATATAGATGTATACATTTTCTCACATACGGTCACAGTATAGTTTCATGCCTATTCCTGATGACAGAATAATCCAGTAGTAATTTGATAAAGAAGAAGCATGGAAAAATTCTTAAAAGAAAGGAGTGATTTGGAAAGTGTTGACTGCATTTTTAGATTTAGATTTCCCTACTATTATCAACTTTCTACCAGCAGTGAAAATTTGACCTGAATTGAGGAACAGAGAGGATCTAGTCTTGTGGTATCAGAGCAAGAAACATTATGCTGTTCTCTGAGTCTAGTTATTAAAAAACACTGCTGGCAAGGCTATCTAGAATAGCCCTTTGTCTTCAACTTACTTTATATTGCTAATTTTGATTCTTTCTCATGGCATGGATGACCATTTGACAACACTTCTAACAGCTTCTCCACGGATGCAGGGATATCCCAGAGTATCTCCATGAAGTTACCCTTGTCTCTTCATCAAAGCCTGAAGAAAATGGGACTTTGCCCAATCAGTCACCACCTCAAAGGATGAGGCACAGCTACCACTTGTTTGCTAGTACTATTTCTGCAGAAATGGTTAGGAACAGGCAGCTAACTTGGGAACTGACCAAACAATCAGAAGCACACCTGGACAGGCCAATTGTCCTTGGGGAACAGGCTAATGCCCAGTGTGAGGTTGCTAGCTTTCTGCAGTGGTTGCAATAAACCAACTGGCTGCAACTGTAAAGGGGGCAATTAGTGTCCTACAGCAATTTAATGAACTCTTAGACCATTCTCAGAATTCTGGGAGGTCCTGATCAATAGCTGGGAGAGGTGGAGCTCACTTTTCTAGGCCTTTTGTGTTAATTCTTCCTTACATTATAGTGGAGAGACTGATGCCAGAGGAAAAACAAGATGTACCCATCAAAGAGGAGTTGATGGAGTCATAATTTCCCTTCTTAACACTCATTACCATTTAATATGAGTTCTAGGGCCATTCCATTAATTCTCTTAAAGTCTGTACTAGTTGTGACTTCTAGTCCTGGGTGAATAAAAAGTATTGGTTTAGTTAGATTCTGCTTGAATACATAGACAAAATTCTTTCTACCACCATGATTTTTACAACTTGTCTGATATTTTTGCACATGTGGCCATATAAAAATTAGACATGAATGGTAAGTTCCTGGATGTTAGTTGTTTTCACGGAGTATGGGAGAAATAAGATAGAAACGGAAATTAATACTCTTTTGTTTTTTCCAGACTATGAGAATTGGCCCTCTAAGTAAAGATTTGTGAAAAACTAAATAGAGACTTTCAATACTAAAAAGAACCTCCAAAATTTATTTATTTCTCTGAGGCTTTATCTCAGCTTCTCTGTGTAGTTGGACATCTACCCATCTTAAATATTTCTGAGGGAGCAAAACTCATGCTTTCTGATATCACCCCCATTTAGAGTGTTTAATTATGTGCTTGCTTATTTTAACAAATCCATCTTGCTGCAATTTGAGTGTAACTGCTAACTATCAATTCTCAATTTAAGCAATCCAACTTCTGTATCTTTTTTATTTTATTTATTTTTTCTTATTATTTTGTTTAACTTCTATATCTTCTTAACATTTTTTCATTGTCATTTCCAGTCATTTATCACTGATAGGAGGAAGAGATACAGAAATTTATTTGTATTTCATTTTTTTTCAAAAATGTCCAAATGGGTCCCTAGAGAAGAAAAGGAATAGCTAAAAATTCTTACATGTTAGATAAAAGAATATAACCAGACTTTTGAAAGAGCAAGGTTTTGGTGGAAGAATTGGGCAACAACTGGCAGTTAAGAAGCCCCCGGGAAGTGGTTTTTAAACCATCATCCACAAAGCCAGGGGGTTTCTGAGAAGGTGGCTCAGTGCAGGGACTGGAGGGGGCTCAATAGTAGGAGCTCTGAGCTACTCCCCACCGCCTTCAACACAAGTAGCTTTATTTTTTGAGCATCTTGGGTTTTGCTTATTTGTTTTCATTTCCATTTTCCTTGGAGAAACAGGTGTCTGCTGCTTTAAAGTTTTTTTTAAGCTGAGAGAAAAACTTCATGAGCCAGATTATAGAAGCAAATGCATACTAAGGACTAAGGAAATCATGTGCTTGAAATATGAAAGCTATGTGGGTGATAAGAGATAAGAATACATTTAGAGATTGACTTTGAAAAGGGTCACCTATTAGAAAAAAATTTTTTTGCTAACATAAAAAGTTAAATTTAAAAAGGAGCTTGAACTCTTTTTTTTTTTTTTGCACATTTGGTTACATTCGTTCATTATGGTGAAAGTGGGTTATTGTGACCTCCTCTCATATAATTAGGAATCTTTCATGGCCTACAACCTCAAGACCAGAATACAGATTTAACAAAAAGAGAGACAGGTAAAACTATTTTTAGAAATAAAGCTATTTTACTGAAAATGGGAGGATCTCTAAGGGCACAAACTAGATGCACTTTGTTAATCATATATAGGCAGGCAAAATTTATGCCCTTTGCTTAGGATGCTTTAGCCCATTTTTGCCTACCCAAAGTCTTGGTAATTCCTGAAGGCCCCTGCTCAAGACCCTCCTTCTCCAGATAGATGTCCAGTACCCCTCACCTTACATTCATTATTAATAATCCCCTTACTTATTCTCCAAAATTTGTCCTTGTCCTCTCTCATAACTTATCATAAACTGCTTCCTTTGTATCTATTTTTCACCTCTAAATTGCAATCTCTCTAAGGGTTTAGTCATCTTTTCACAGTACATCACAGTATTAGATGCCAAAGAAACATTCGTTGAATTGAATTTGGAAGTAGAAACATATGTCTAACTTGAGAGAGAATACATAATTTAACAGAATTTCAGCTTTATTTGCATGTGGACACATTTTCAAATACTAGAATTCTCATGGTAAACTTGAAGCAGTTCAAATATACAAAAGTACATGAAACGTAAGCAGTAATTACAGTATGATCATTACTTTTTCATAACCCTGTAAAAGGACCCATAGCCACAGCACCATTTACTTGGGTCACTCTTTAATATTAGTCACTAATCAAGTACCCTAACTGCCTTCCTATATTCCCAAGAGGTAAAGTTCCAGTAACATCTTTTCATGCTGGCTTGATATTAGCCATGCTTCCACCTCTTATACCACGTTGTGCCTATTCTGTACTGTTTCACACAGCCTGCCCCAGCTTAGTCGTTTATTTAACAAACTTAAAGTAACATGTGCCTGGTTGAAACCAAAATTTGACAGCACATTTATGAGGGACTACGTTAAACCAGTATGGCATGGTACAGTAGTTAAAAACTGCTGTCTTAAAATATTCTTCTCATCTAGATGCCTTGTTTTGTAATGTGAATCCAGCCATTTCTACTCTCCTGTGGTTTTTTTGTGATGGTGGTTTGTGTTTTCTTTTTCAAATTCTGTGTTCTCTTCAGAGTTCTGTGTTGCCTCTCTCTGCCATTGTAGGCAGACTTCTACCTAAATTGCCCAGCCTTTTCAGAAAGCAGTTCTTGACTGCTTCCTTAAGCCGTATTCCCTCTAAAGAGGAATTCCCTTGATTTTAGTGCAGCAAGCCTTACTTAATCTACCACTAGAGAACCCCAACGATTACTCTATTCTATAGCCTGTTGCCCTTTATCTTTCACTCAGTTGGAATTATTCTAGCTTTAACACCTAAACTCTTGTCCCTTTTAAAATTATTATTTTGAGCATAGTATTATGAAGAGTATGATATTTTTGAATGGGCGTCACAGAGAAAAATTACACATACTCCATAATGTAGAAATCTAAAGCAAGTTATTCTAGGAATTTGCATCTTACTCAGCTTTCTCTAAATTGTTTATAGACAGTGTTTGAAACACTAACAACAAAAAGACATACTTGAATCCCCATAATGGAATTGGATTTGTTCTAGAAATCTAAATTATATGTATTATATTATTTCTCAATACATCCAGCTCATAACTTGACTAAGAGAAAAATTTAAAAATAAGCACTTTTAAAATGGAAAATTAACTTATTTTCTTTCTTTATTTCAAAAATATTTCTTATAAGGAAAAACTTATAAGTATGTGTATGTGTGTTTTACTGATCTTTCTCTTTTAAGACCCCACTGGGGGAGGTACCATTGTGTAAGTTCTCTGTGTAAAACCCTTCAGAGACATCCTAGCAAAGTGGAAAGAAAACTTATTATTCTGGGCCTGTTGGTTCTCAAATAAGTAGAAGGGAAACTACCTAGTTCCAAGTCTAGTGAACTTCCAGTGGGGTGTTTTACCTGCTCTCCAAATGATGGCTTTGGGAAATATTTATCTTTTCAGAAGCTGCCTTCCCTCTCTCCTCACTCAACAGGCAGCTCTCTGCCATTGGCATAGAGGACCAACTCCAGGCAAAATCAAAGTGCACAAAGTGTCTTTAACAATCTTTGCTTTGGACCCTTCTTCTATACCAGTCACCCTTCTGCTGCCCCAGTCAAAATAAGGAATCAATTAAGGCACATTTATTTTGTTACTTACCCTGCGGTATTCATATTTTGAAATAAAAATCAAATAAAAAATGAAATTTCAGGTATCAGTGAAGTTTTTGGATAGCTGATATTTTTTACTAAACTCTTAAGATGTCTATAATTTGTCATAGGTAACAGTGGCCATATGTCCCAATTTTCTAAGGGCAGTTAAAATTTATGCCAGTCATCCAATATAATTATTAATAGAGATCCCTTTTATTCTTTAAAAATCCTGGTTTGTACAATAGATTTTATATTCACGCTAGCCATAGAACATTTGGAAGGGGTTTCTTAACCTACCACAGGTATAGCCAAGCAAGTTGTTGAGGAGCTTTCCCCTTTATTATTGCCATTGTTCTCCAATTGGCTTGGCCTGTAATAATTTAAACAAATACTTTCCTAAAGATTGTAATTTGTGTAGAACTGACTATCACTGAGGTAACCTGTTATGAGTTAATCTTATGTGTCTAATCCCAGATTACTCTCTTGGCTGAAGTTTGTGGTATAGAGGGAAACATTTTCAGGCTTAAAATCAATGAAGAAGCTCCTCTAAAACCGAGATATGAAGTTCCCGATGTCCTGACAAGCAAACCAAGCACTGTCAGGTAAGCCAAGGAACAAGGTATCTTAGATATACCCTCAATGTGATTTTTTAAAAATACTTTGAGTAGTAGATTTTGTTATGTGCTTCATAGTTTGTCTGTTCAAAGCTACCATCATTTGTAGGTTTCAGTTATTTGGGGATCAGTTAATCCACTTTGTATGTTTTCCATTCTATTTTCTCTTCATCCACATTTGACTTGACAGCATTTTTTAATGGGGAGAGGCAGAACTATTGATCTCACTGTACTTCTCTTAAAAAAAAGCCATTTATTCGGACCATAGAAGCAGTAGAAAGAGCTATTTAATTTACTCATTCAAATTAACAGCAGGGCTCCAGAGATCTAATGTGTTAGTCAAACTCACATGCTTACAATAATATGTACAGTTGGACTGACTCACATTTTATTAAGGGTAGTCTCAGAAGTCTACTAAATATAATTTTACTTAGAGTCAGAAATGAATTAATAATCAGTGTCTAGGTGAAAAATATTTGGGGAGTGCGGATGTGGCTCAAATGGTTGGGCGTCCATCTCCCATACGGAGGCACCTGGGTTCAATCCCTGGGACCTCCTGGTAAAATAAAGAAAAATATAGAAGGTACTCAGGCCGCCAGGCCCCGCGAGTGGGCGAGCCCTCAGGCCCCATGCGCAGGTGTGCTGCCAGGCCCTGAGCGGGCATGCCAAGCCCCGCCAAGCCACACAGCAAGATGATGATGTAACAGGAGAGTGTCACAAGGGAGAGCCAAGACGAGTCACGCCGAAAAACCAGGAACTAAGGTGGCGCAGGTAGCAGAATGCCTCTCTCCCACATCGGAGGTTCCCAGGATCGAATCTGGTGAAGACAGGAGGAGAAGGATGAGAAGAGAGGGCAGGAAACAGACACAGAGAATTGCCCAGCAAATGGGCACAAAACAGCAAAAACGGGGGGATGGGGAGGAGGGCTGTTAAAATGGGTAAAAGTAAATAAATAAATCTATAAATAAATAAATAAATAAATATTTGGGGGCTAAAGCATTTTTCAAATACCTGTAAAATCTTCATCAGTTCTCACCACACTTTCCAGTGATATTTCAACCCAGTTTTGCCTGTTGGATTTATGTTGTTTTTTTTCCATATTATTTCTCTGAGGGAATATAAAATTATGCCAGATGCTTTGATTTTCACTACATCATTACCGTGGTTTTATATAGATTATTTTTCCATGAAAATCTAAGGACAAGTTGTCTTAGTTTCCTGGCTGCTAAGACAAATTCCATACTAAAGTAGGTTTAATAACAGGAATTCATTAGCTCACCGTTTTGAGCATAGAAGTCCAAAATAGGGGTGGAAGCAAGACAATGCTTTCTACCCCCAAAGACTGTGGCGTTCTGAGGCGTCCTGCTGGCGATCTTTGGGTCCCTGGCTTTTCTGTCACATGGCAATGCACATGGCCACATCCTCTCTTTTCCTTCCGGGGTTCCTTTGACTTCCAGCTTCTTGCTCCTCCATGTGGCTTTTTCTTCATAAAGCCTTCAGTAATAGGATTAAGGTCCAATCTCATAAACTTGGGCCACACCTTAACTAAAAATAACCTCTTCATAAGGTCCTATTTACATTGGGTCCACAACCACAGGAATGGATTAAGATTAAGAACATACCTTTTTCCTGTAGTACATAGTTCAACAAGTCAATTCAATTCATGTTAGAAACAGCATAAATTCAAAATATATCTGTTCATAGAGCCATTACTGTATTTCAGGAACTTAGATATTAGAGCAGTTAAATAAGAGGCTGTTCACAAGGATTTTGCGGTTTGGTTGATGAGTCAAGGTTATATATATAACCACTTAGTCACAATATGTTATTTTTTTAATACCCTGGATGATTTTCACTGCTACTAAATCCCTTAGCATTTTTAGTTTTGCATCTGTGATCATAAATAAAATTAGTCTGTCGTTTTCTTTTTCTTTTTTTAATTCAAAGTTTATTTCAAATTCAAAAAATAAAATAACAGACAAAAGGAAATTCAACAAGTTATAGAAGCATTACTCCTAAAACGTTCCATCCAGGCACTTTTATCTCATCCAGTTCCAACAACCAACTCAATTGTTCCTCCAGTGTTCAGAAATTTACACAGATGAACACAGATTAGTTAAATGGCCTGGTCAAGTTCTCCTTAGTAATGAAAAAAATGAAGAGAGAAAAAAATGCTTAATCATATTCATATTTCACAAAACCAAACCCTATATTCTTTTTTTTAATGTTTAGCATTAATATAGTACCTTCTTTGCTTTTGCTACAAAACATTACAATATTGTTAACTATAGTCTGTGAATTACATTAGTTATGTTTTCCCCATTTATCACCACATTTTTAACACCTTGTAGTAGAAGGACATTCCTGTATTTATATTATTAACCACAATCCTCATCTACCACCAAAATCAATTAGTCCTTCCCTATATTATCCACCAGCTGTCCTCCAATTAACATTAACCTCCCTAGACTATGCGTTTCAGCCACCATCACATCCATAAATCAACAGTATTTGTTACACTGATTATAATGTGTTACCATCAAGTCCATCCATTACCACATATTTACAATTGACCTTGTTAAACATTCTACATATATCCAGCATCATCTCCCCTTCTCAACTCACATTCTTTTTTTTTTCCAACTCACATTCTATCTCCCATCAACCTACACTTCATAGTCCAATTTCATATGTCTACTCCTTATATTTAGTTCATGTCAGTAAGACCATACAATATTTGTCCTTTTGTGTCTGGCTTATTTCACTCAGCATAATGTCCTCAAAGTTCCTCCATGTTGTCTTGTGCTTCCCCAATTGATTTCTTCTTATTGCTGAATAGTATTCCATCGTATGTATACACCACATTTTGTTTATCCATTCATCTGTTGACAGACACTTAGGTTGTTTCCATCTTTTAGCAATTGTGAATGATGCCACTGTGAACATCAGTGTGCAAATATCTGTTCATGTCCTTGCTTTCACTTCTGAATATACTCCTAGTAGCGGGATTGCTGGATCATATAGCAGTTCTATATTTAGTTTCCTGAGGTACCACAAAACTGTCTTTCATAGAGGCTGCACCATTTTACACTCCCACCAACATTGAAGAAATATTCCTATTTCTCCACATCCTCTCCAGCACTTAAGTTTTCTGACTTTTTAATAATGGCCATTCTGTATGATGCGAGATGATATCTCATTGTGCTTTTATCTGCATTTCCCTAATAGCTAATGATGTTGACTATCTTTTCATGTGTCTTTTGGCCATTTGTATTTAAACTTTGGAAGAAAGTCTGTTCAAGTCTTTAGCCCATTTTTAAATTGGGTTGTTTGTCATTTTGTCATTAAATTGTGTGATCTCTTTATATAACATGGAAATCAAACCCTTGTCAGTTATGTGGTTTTCGAAGATTTTTTCTCGAGTTGGCTGCCTTTTCACCTTAAAATCATTTGAAATGCAAAAGTATTTAATTTTAAAGAAGTACCACTTAACCTATTTTTTTTTTTTTTTTTTGGTCTTTACAAAGGGTATTTATTTGGGGTAGAACTCCACAGATATCAGGCCATAAAGCGTTATGTTTCTTCTCTCACCACAGTCCATTGCCACGTGTGTTAGAGCAAGACAGCTGCCAGTGTTTGCCAGGGTTCAGGCTTCTGGTGTTCCTCTCTTCCTGGGGCTGCATTTCTCTCCGGGCTTAGCTCCTGTTTCCTCCACAAGGTCAGCTGTAGACAATCAGGCAGACGGCTTGCTTCTCTTCTCCTGGGGCCTTCTTTCCAACATCAAAACTGCTTCTCAAAAGACTGCTTCTCAAAACTGTTCTTGCCATGCCTTTTATATTTGATTCCCCACCCACCAAGGGGTGGGGCTCAACACCCTAATCATAACCTAAACATGCCCAGATTAACAGATCAGTTTACAAGCATGATCCAATTATATTTTCAGAATTCATTATTACATCAAATTGGCCAACTGTTACACTCCACCCTCTGAATTCCAAAAATACATTACAGTATTCAAAAAACCTTTAATCAGTAACAATTCAACTACAAAATCATATCATAATCATTTGAAAGAAATACAGTTCATCTTGAGGCAAAGTCCCATCTGCCATAGATGTCTGAAACTTAAAAAAACATTTAACTGCTTCCAATACACAAATGAAAAGACAAAGGATAAACATTTTCAATATCATAAGAAGAAATTGGGGTGTGAAACATGAGTCATGGATCCTCTACAGTTCAGTAAACCTGCAGGGCATCCTCCATTCAATTTCAAAGTCTGAGAGTCATTCTTAAGACATTGGTTTCTTCTCCTTGGGGCCACATGGGGACCCACCCTTTCCACAGTCTTGCCCAATGGCTACTTTCTTGGTTCCACCCTCTTCAAGCATCTGGGTGTCAACCAAGCTCCGGACCTCACCCTCCAAGAGTTTTGGGGTGATTGCCACACCTTACCCAATCTTTGGGTTAGAGTCTTAGGCCCCTAGTACAGTGAGGTGAAGACAACATTCCCCCTAACCTTTGGCATACAGGTTCAACCCTCTCAGAGCAATGGGTTGACCACCTGGCCTTCTCTAATCCATGGGAGACAGGTACACCCCTCTCAGACCTATGGGGTGTTGACCTTAACTGCCCTAATCTTTGAGGAATGTGCTCCACACTCTCTACACCCTGGGATGGCAAAACTCTCCCAGAACATCGGGTGGGGACATCCACCTTCTTCAACTGCTGGGGTAAACTCACCCTCTCTGCACCATGGGGCATCAAAACTTTCTCAGAACATCGGGTAGGAACATCCACCCTCTTCAACTGCAGGGGCAAACTCACCCTCTCTGTACACATGGGTGGAGCTCCTCTCTTGGCCCAAGGAGAAGTCTTAAGCCTAGATCTTTGCTTCCACAGTTTTCTTCTTAAAGCTGATTCTCCTTCAACCTCTCCTTTCCATGTACTCTTTTGTCCAAGCTGACAGTGGTTTTGTTCATACAGCTCTCTCAGAAACTTTGTTGGTTTAGCATGCAAGAAGCAGGGGTCCAAGCCATCAGACAGTAAGACTTTCCAGAAGTCTTTCCTAGATAACTGCATCTTCAATTCTGAGTTACGAGTTCCAAGTTCAGTAAAGTCTTCAGATAGGGCATTTTCATCTGGGAATTTGATTTCCAGAAACTTGGAAGTTCCAGAATCAGTTTCTGCTTTCTTTGTGCCCAAAAGTTCAGTCCTTAGTGTATTTTGCTCATCTAGTATTTTGCTATAAACTGCAAGGAGAAGCCAAGCCTCATTCTCTGAGTTTACCTTCCAAAGTTCTTCAGGTAAATGCTCTGATTCGCCATTTTCAAATTCTGTCTTCCATATAACACCAGGAGTTAATCTTGCTAAGTTCTCTGCAACTTTAAAACATGGATCGCCTTTCCCCCAGTTTCCAATAATAGTTTCATCCTTTACATCTAAGGCATCATAGAAAGTCTCCTTAGTGTCCATATTACTATCAGAAGTCTCTTCAAAGCGATATTGGCCTTTTTCATCAAGCATTTTACAATTCCTCCAAAAAATACCCCTTATCCATTTGTAAAACCATTCCAACATTTTGGTAATTACAAAAGCACTTCCCCACTCCTCGGTACCAAATTCTGTATCAGTCAGCCAAAGGGGTGCTAATGTGAAATACCAAAAATGGGTTGGTCTTTACAAAGGGTATTTATTTGGGGTAGAAGTCCACAGATTATCAGGCCATAAAGCGTTATGTTTCTTCTCTCACCACAGTCCATTGCCACGTGTTAGAGCAAGACAGCTGCCAGCGTTTGCCAGGGTTCAGGCTTTTGGGGTTCCTCTCTTCCTGGGGCTGCATTTCTCTCCGGGCTTAGCTCCTGTTTCCTCCACAAGGTCAGCTGTAGACGATCAGGCAAATGGCTTGCTTCTCTTCTCCTGGGGCCTTCTTTCCAACCTATTTTTTCTTTTCTTGCTCATACTTTGGGTGTAAAGTCCAAGAAACTACCAACAACCACAAGATCTTGCAGAAGATGTTTTCCTACATTTTCTTCTAGGAGTTTTATGGTTCTAGTTTTTATATTTAGGATCTTGATCCATTTTTAATTAATTCTGTATCCTGTGTGAGAAAGGGGTCCTCTTTCTTTTAGATATGGATATCAGTTTTCCCAGCACCATTTGTTGAATAGGCTGTTCTGATCCAGCTGAGTGTGTTTGACAGCCTTGTCAAAAATCACTTGACCATTTTTATTAGTCAGGGTTCTCTAGGGAAACAGAATCAACAGGTGATACCTGTCAATAATATGAGATTTTATGAGTCTTTCATGTGACCATGGGGATGTACAAGTCCAGGTTCCACAGGCAGGCTGCAAACCAGGGGCTCCGATGAAAGTCCAGTGAAGTCCTTGATGAGTTTATGGAATAAGTTGCCTGCCCAAAGACAGAGCTGTGAAATTCTCTCTGAATGTTGAAATCACTTTGTCATTTAAGGTATTCAACTGATTGGATAAAAGCGTCACCCATTGCTGATGGCAATCTCCCTGATTGATGCAGATGTAATCAGCCATCCACACAGTAAACTCACTGGTGACCAAAGTCCGTAAATGTTCTTGTATTACAATTAGCCCACTGCTTGCTAGACCAAACACCTAGACACAATTACCTAGCTGAGTTGACACATTAGCCTAACCATCACACCGTTGATGGTGAGGGTCGATTTCCTAACTCTCAATTCGATACCATTGGTCAATCTGTCTATCTTTATTCCAGTATCATGATGTTTTAACCACTGTAGCTAGATAATATGCTTTAAAGTTGGGAAGTGAGAGTCCTCCTACTTCGTTCTTTTTTAAGATATTTTTGGCTATTCGGGGTCCTTTATCCTTCCAGATAAATTTGATAATTCATTTGTAGCAGTTGGGCAGTTTGATGTAATTTTGAATTCCAAAAATAGATATTGGATCATGTTTGTAAACTGGTCTGCTAATCTGGGCATGATTAAGTTATGATTAGGGCGTTAACTGGGCCATGGCAGTAGGGCGTTGAGCCCTTGGTGAGGGAAGAAACTTATGCTTTATGGCCTGGTAACTGTGGACTTCTACCCCAAATAAATACCCTTTATAAAAACCAACCAATTTCTGCTCTTTTGCATCAGCACCCCTTTGGCTGACTAATACATCATTTTTCCAATTCTACTGAGAAGAATATTGGAATTTTTATCAGGATTGCATTAAATCTGTAGATCAGTTTGGGTAGAATTGGCATCTTAATGATATTTAGTCTTCCAAACCATGAACATGGAATGTCCTTCCATTTATTTTGGTTTCTTTTAGCAGTTTTGTAGTTTTCTAAATACAGGTCCTTTATGTCCTTGGTTAAGTTTATTCCTAAATATTTGATTCTTTTAGTCACTAATGTAAATGGAACTTTTTTCTGACTTTCTCCTCAGATTGCTCACTAGTAGTATATAGAAATTCTATTTATTTTTGTGTATTAATCTTGTATCCCACCACTTTACTGAAATTGTCCTTAAGTTCTAATCTTTTTTTTGTGGATTTTTCAGGATTTTCTAAGTGTAGGATCATATCACTAGTAAAGAGCAAAAGTTTTGCTTCTTCCTTTCCTATTTGGGTGCCTTTTATTACTTATTCATGCTTAATTGCTCTAGCTAGAACTTCTAGCACTATATTGAATAACAGTGGAGAGAGTGAACATCCTTGTCTTTTCCTGATCTCAGCAGGAAAGCATTCAGTCTTTCACCATTGGGAACAGTGTTAGCTGTAGGTTTTTCTTATATGCACTTTATCATAATTTGAAAGTTTCCTTCTATTCCTATCTTTCTAAGTGTTTTTTTTCAAGAAAGGATGTTATATTTTGTCAAATGCCTTTTCTGCTTCTATTGAGATGATCATGTGATTTTTCTTCTTCAATTTATTAATGTGGTATATTACACTAATTGATTTTCTTGTATTGAACCACCCTTGCATACCTGATATAAAACCCATTTGGTCTTGATGTATAATTTTTAAACTGTGTTTTTGGATTCAGTTAGCAAGTATTTTTTTGAGGATTTTTGTATCTATATTCATCAACCATCTGGTCCTGGACTTTTCATTTTGGGTTGGTTTTTGATGACTTTTTCACTCTCTTTACTTGTGATTGATTTGTTGAGGTCTTCTATTTCTTCTAGGGTCAGTGTGAGTTGCTCAAGTATTTCTAGGAATTTGTCCATTTTATCAATGTTGTCGTGTTTGTTGGCATCCAGTTGTTCATAGTATTCTCTTATGATTTCTTTTATTTCTGCTGGGTCAGTGGTAATGTCCTTCTCATTTCTGGTTTTATTTATTTGCCTCTTCTCTCTTTTTTCCTTGTTAATCTAGCTAAGGGTTTATTGATTTTATTGGTCTTTTCAAAGAACCAACTTTTAGTTCTGTTGGTTTTCTCTCTTTTTTTAATTCTCCATTTCATTTATTTCTGCTCTAATCTTTATTATTTTCCTTCTGCTTGCTTTGGGATTGGTTTGCTGTTTTTTTCTAGTTCCTCCAGGTGTGCATTTAGGGCTTTGATTTTTGCTCTACTTTTTTAATGTAAGCATTGAGGGTTATACATTTCCCGCTCAGTTCTGCCTTTGCTGTTTCCCAAAAGTGTTGATATGGTGTATTCTCATTTTCATTCATCTTGAGATATTTACTGATTTTTCTTGCGATTTCTTCTTTGACCCACTGATTATTTAAGAATGTATTGTTTAATCTCCATATATTTGTGGATTTCCCTTTTTCTACCTGTTATTAATTTCCAACTTTATTCAATTATAGAAAATGTTTTGTATAATTTCAGTGTTTTTAAATTTATTGAGATCTGACTTTTGTCCCAGCATATTATCTATCCTGGAAAAAGATATGAGCAATTGAGAAGAATGTAGTTTTTTCTTTTTCTGTGCTATCTTTGCCATGTCTGGAGTCAAAGTGATGTTAGGTTTGTATGATAAATATGGTATATTCGTTCTGCTTCTGTTCCATCCTCCATCTACAGGGCCTTTGGTTAGTACAATGACTAGAAAGCTAAAAACTACATTTCTTCATTTCCCAGGCTCCCTTATAGCTAGGGTTCCTGGTGTGATTCAGCTTCCATCAATCAGATGCTTTTACAGGAGACTTAATTTCAGAACCAGATTACCCATTTTGCTAAAGAGTGACTCTGGAATCAATAGAAAAGTGGTGTCATGAAGCCCAGATTACAGCAAATGTGGCATGATCCAGCAGTTGCCACCATGACTCCTAATTACCCAACTTCCTTGATTCTACCTGAGTTAGAAGTTCCATTGGAAAACAGTTATACAATATTGTTCTAGTTGTCATTACTGGATGCCCAGCTGGGAACCTGCTATTCCAACCTTCCCATGATTTTATAAGCTCCTAATTTCCCAAATTAAGTCCTTCCCTTTCTGCTTAAAATAACTAGAGTTGTTTCTCTTATCTCCAATTGAGCCCTGGTTGATAGAGTCATTGGTATCAGAGGTGGGTATAATCACAAACCCTTAAGGATGGGAATATGAGTTTGGGTAGCTGACCCAGTTGGATCTGAAGGCAGTGAGGACCTAGTTACCATTAGAATGTAGGATACTAGTGTTAGACCTTGGCATTCAGTGGCAAAAGTTATTTAAATTCCACCTGTGATCAACTGGAATAAAAGGCCTATTGAAAGCCTAGTAGTGCCGTAGGATAGTATGATTATCATACAGAACTGAAAACTCTGAGGTGGGGTGGCTGCTATTAACCTCACTGAAGAGCTTAAAGGAAGAAATTAGCAGTCTCAAGGCTTTACGGTTTTAGCTCAAGGCATTGTCAGGAAACTGTTCGGTTTCTGTGACAATCCTAAAAGCTTCTCATATCTCTTGTAGTTGGGAGAACATGTATCTGATTTTCTGTATCTGAAAATCAGATTCAGAGTTTGATACTGCTGTTTGCTAAACAGAACATGTTGGAGATTTAATTGTGTCCCCAGAAAAGGCATATTCAGGTCCCAACCCCCAGTCCTGTGGGTGTAAAGCCATTCGTAAATAGGATCTTTGAAGATGTTATTAATTAAGATGTGCCTAAACTGGACACAGAAGAATAAGCCATAGGAAGCAGTCAGAAGCTGGAAGTCAACGGAACCGAGAAGAAAAAGGAAAAGAGATTGCCATGTGATGGAAAAAACAAGGAACCCCAAAGATGGCTGACCACCAGAAGATACCAACCCTGGGAAGAAGCAAGTCTTCTTCTGAAACTGTGAGCCAATAGATTCCTATTGTTAAGCCAACCCATTGTATGGTATTTGTTTTTTAACAGCTAGGTGAAACAGACCATAAGTTGAATTCATTAACTGGAAAAAGTTGGACCCCTCAAAATTGAATGGTAACATTTAGAAGGATTTGGATAACTACCCTAACTTTAAAATGCCACCAAAGCTTCCCATTCTAGCAGTTATTCCTCCGTTGTCTTATAGTGTTGCTAGGCTTGATCTCACCTAAGATATAACTTACAAGATTCCAATGTTCCTTGTACCTCACCCTTGCCATCCTTCACTGCCTCCAGACCTACTATCAAAGATTTCAACATGCCTAGGGAGAAAGCTTATATGTTTGTATGCCTAAAGAATTATAAGAGTTTATTTTGTCGAATACCTGGGAAACATGCACAGGAATGGTTTCTGAGGCATTTCTAGACAGGAAGGAATTAACATATGTTTAGATCCGGCTAAATTTGTTGACATGGGTGCATGGACCAAAGAATCTAGATTCAATATCCTAGCTTCAGTAGCTGGGAGTGATTTCATTGGTTAATTGGTTGGTTGGTTAACTATTGTCTGGATTCAGCTATAGACTTTGCTGAATGAAGCTGAGACACCAGAAATTCCTTGGCACAATGTAGAAGGACTCCATACACTTAGGGAGATCATTGAAGTGGATTTATCATATGCAACCAGCTCATTCAGTACCCAAGCAGACCCAAAAGATGCTCTCTTCATGTAAATATACATTGATGAGGGGAATACTTAAAAAGCAATGTAGTGGATGTTCTCTGTAGGCTCGGGAGAATGGTGGGAAATGATGTCATTGAAATGGGCTCCCCAATATTAGTGGAGATGATGAGACTTCAGGTGGCAGTGGCCAGGTAGCAGCATTTAATTGCCAGAGGCAAGGTAGACATGATTCCATAATATGCAGCATGGCCCATATGATAATCAAAATGGTTTAATCCTAAGGGCAGTGAATTTATCATGGGTCCATTGGTCTGAAATAAATAAGGTAAGGTCCTACTTGATGGAATAACCATAAGAACTCTATCTAGATTTGGTGACCAATGGAACACAGCCTTGCAATCAACTCCAGGCAAAGTTAGTTTCCAGATCCCAAGCCTTTTGCTTGAAGGGGAGGCCAAGAATCCATGATGATGGACTCTGTAAGGATGTAACAGGAATATATACTATTCCTCCTTATATCCCTAAAGATATAAGGTGATTATGCACTGGAGAAAAGGAAATATCTAGACCTTTCAGGGATTTTAAGTACTGGCTCTGAGCTAATATAATCCCTGGGGAACCAAAACATCATAACAGTACAGCTGTCAAAGTAGGGGCTGATGGAAATCAGGCAATAAATAGATAAATAAAAGTTTGACCTGGTTCAATTTCACTGTGTACCTAATGGGTTAGTACTCAAATCTGTGTTATTTCTTTAGTTACTGAGTATGTGATTGGAATGAGAAAGAAAAACAAAATGTTTAGATTCAATGCAGCAAAGTTTTTCTGAGCTGTACAAACCAAGATAGTAATGATGATGATAATAATAGCTAACATCTATTGAGTGTTTATTATGGGCCAGACTCTGTGCTGGGTGTTACATGCATGATTTCATTTAATTTTCTCAAAAAACTCTTGGTATTTTTTTTCATTCCCACTTTACAGATGAGGAAACTGAGACTTAGAAAGGCTAATTAACTTGTCCAAAATTACGCGCCTGGTGCATGATAGAGCTATGTTCAGTCCCAGGCTGTCTGACTCCAAAGCCCATCCTCTTGATGACAGCTCTCTACTGCCTTATTTATGCTATGTTATTTGAATATTGACTTACTAGCTAATATCTTTGAATTGAGAATCACATTAAGCCATGCAAATCTATGCCATTTATTTTTCTCTTGTCTTCCTGCTTCATATTCTAGACTGATGTCATGCTCAGAGGATTCAGACAGTCTCGTGTTGGCATATGGAAAAGGAGATCTGAAGTTTCATATCACAGCAAGCCCATTCAAAGCAGACTTGGTATCTGAAGGAGAGATTGTGATGAGCATAAACTCCCTAGGCCAGTTATACTTTGAGCACCTACAGATTCCTCCCAAACAAAGGTATTTTTGCACATTATTTGACACATAAAGAACTTAAAACCTGATATAAATACCATTTGCCTGAATAGATAATATCACCATAAAAATAATTTTGCCTGGTGATTGTGGTCAACCAAGATGGCAGCAAAAGACACTCCAGGGTTCTCTTACCCCACAGAACCTTTGAATAACTAGTAGAAACTGGCAGAACCAAATTCCTCTTAACATGAGAAAACACTCAAAGGGTTGCAATTACTGGGTACATGCCAAATCAAGAAACCACAGCTTTAAAAACAGTAGAACCTTGACACGCCCTTGCACATTCCTTCTCTAGCCCCTCCCCAGCACAGTGTGGACCCAGCCTGCACTCCTATTGTGGGTCTCAGGCATTGTTTCAGAGGGAATATGGTAACCCGTGTGCATACTGAGTTTCCTCTATGTCAGTGTCAGTCTATCAGTTGGTAACATGAAAGACTGAAGGAGGAAACTCCTCAGGCTCACCTTCCCAGAACTTACCCTGCAGGAAGAAGCAGCTTTTGTACAACTAAAGCAATATAAGAAACAATTAAGTCTAAGTGGCCTGGGGCAAAGGATTACTTGCCCTAAAGCAAGTCATGCACTTTGGTCATGCACTAAAGCACCCAGTGGGGGAGAGAGAGTCTTTTTATAGGGAGTAGAGGGGATATTCAGATTCCTGTAAACAGGGGAATTCCTAAGGCCAGAAACAAGCACAGCCCAGGCTAAGACCCAGGCTCAGCAAAGACTAAGAGGTACCTATACTTTACATTCACCTCAGGCTGATATTCTCAGTAGAAGAGCTGAACTCTTATGGTAGCATTAGCCAGTGCAGAACCAACTTGCAAACACTGTGAAAGGGATTTTATGCACTGGTTTGTTTTTGTTAGCTCCTGGTACTTAAGCAAATCTCTCTCTGTCATATTACTAGCTAGATATAAACTTAAGGAACACACAACCCAGGGACTAAATCCTAGAGTTAATACTTTGAAATAGTAAATATACACTGTGACAGAAAAGATTATAAGACAAAGAAACAGAAAATGATAACTACCCAAAGGAATAAGATAAAAATCCTGTAACCATCAGCAAAGAAGACCAGGTATGTAAAACCTTACAAATCTTACTTGTTGGGAAACGGATGTGACTCAAGAGGTTCGGCGTCCGTCTACCATATGGAGGGACTGGGGTTCAATACCCGGGACCTCCCAGTAAAAAAAAAAATCTTACTTGTTATAGTAATTCTTAAGTTGTCAACAATAGTAAAATTCTAATGGAGCTTTATAGTCACATTAAGTGTTGCAGTCATCTGAACACCTTTACTAAATTATTTGTTAAGTAATAAA
>JAQZBX010039103.1:0-23149 GCA_029593785.1 Cabassous unicinctus
TGTTCAAGGAGTTCTTGGTGTTGGAGTTCTAACTGAACTTGTTCTTTTAATTTCTCTATTTTTTCCCTTAGTTCTTGGCGGGGGTCTAAGGCTACCATGATTGTTTGTGGAGCAGAAGGCTTTTCTAAGAAGTTATAGGGAGGAGGCTTTTGCTTAAGCGGCCAGTCAGGATTTTTACATTGGGCTGCTTCTGCCTCAATACAATCCCATTCAGCTTCTTTTACTTTCAGTTCGGGGTAGAGGCGAGTTTTAGGACGGACTACCTGATCTCTCTTCTCCTTTACTCTATTTTCCTTAAGATAGGTTTTTCTGTGAGGAGGAGTGGGGTTCTCATCTTCACTATCTAATGATATTAAATCCTCACTATTTGCCCTATCATTCTGAGTGGAAACGGTAGTGGATTCTGGACTACAAGCCGCGGTTTCTTTAGTTTCATTTTTAAGAATTTTTTCACCCGCTTTTACTACGGCGGCTATAGTCTGATCTCTTTGTTGTGTGCTAATTATATCATTAATAAGATTCCAATAAGCAAAAGTAGTAACTAGTTCTTTCTCTGGACCAAGTACCTGGTAAAAATCTTTAAGCGCATCTCCAACTCTCATCCTTCTTTTTTCATCTATTGTTCCTTCTTGAGGGAACCAAGGACAAACCTCTTTTAAAAAATCAAAAAAACTTAACAACTGCTTAACCTTAACCTTTACCCCTCGTATCTTTAAATCCTCTTTTAGGCCCTCCATGAATACTTCGTGCTCACTTAATGCTTGTCCCATAATTGCGTTGATCTCTTACCGGGATTCTATGTTCACTGGGCAGGCTCCCCCGCGATGATCCCTTGTCTCCTCTGAAATGCAGCCATCTTCTCTGACCAACGTTCGTCGCTGGATCCCCCGTACTCGAGCCCCACGTTGGGAGCCACTTGTCCCGGCCCACGGGACAGTCAACGGGAACCTACGAGAGGGGAAGCAGGAATGGGATGGAACAAGAGATGTGAGAGATGACAGCAAGACAGGATTCTGATCAAGCTGCCAAAGTTTATTGAAGAAACAGGGTATATATACTGAGGGGAAATGGGTGATGATTGGTGGACCTAAAGACGGGTGGCGGTTCGGGATTGGTGATTGCCGTTGCTAGGGTAAGCGGGGGTTGCTTTCGGCGCGAAGGGGAAGTTTTGGCGCGAACTCTCTAAACTTCCTAGAAGAAGGCTAACAATAACTCAGGCTGCTCTTGTATCAGCCCTGGCGGCCATGTTACAAGTCACCGGTGCTACTGACAAGGTGTGTAATAAATGTGCTACCGTGAAGGTCCCCAACATTTTCTATTTTCTTTTTTTATTAACTTTTTTTCTTTCTGCCCTTTCTTTTCTCTTTCTCTCTCTCCTCATCATTCTGGCATTTAAAATCATTCTATATATGTTTCTTTATTTGGTTTCCCATTTACTTGTAGTTACCCCACTTTTTCATTCCTATTACCCTGCACTGCTTACATGAGTTAAATATTCATTTTAATAAGTCTTATATGGCCCGTCTTCTAACTTTTATTATTATTACTATTATCCTTATTAGTTTCTTACCTCTTTTGGTTTCTCTGACCCAAATCTCTTTCCTTCAAGGGAACATAGAAAACAGCAAGGAAATAGAAAAAGAAGAAAGTGTCAAGAAGAAAATTTAACATACACACAAAACCAGCAGCTAAACAAAACTCTAAAGCAGAAAGAGAATCTCACCATTTGAATAAACCCTTTGAGATGAATGATGATCAGAAGGCAACAAAAAAATTTCAAACCATGCTAAGAAACAGGAAGATATAGACCAATCCAATGAACAAACTAAAAACCAGGAAGAGATGCAGAACATCGGACAACTAATCAGAGCTCTCCAAACAAATATCCTGTACCAACTTAATGAAGTGAAGGAAGAAATTAAGGATATTAAGAAGACACTGGGAGAACACACTGAAGAAATTGTAAACATACATAAAAAGATAACAGATATGGTGGTGATCAATGGCACAATCCAAGAATTCAGAAAGACACTGGAAACACATAGCAGCAGAAAGAATTAGTGATGTGGAAGACAGTACATCAAATAAAACAGATAGCAGAACAGATAGATAAAAGATAGAAAAAATCCATTAGGGACTTAGAGATTTAAATGACAACACAAAATGCACAAACATGTGCATTATAGTCATGCCAGAGGGAGAAGAGAAGGGAAATGTAACAGGAGTGTTGAAGGATATAATGGCTGAAAACTTCCCAAACCTATTGAGGGAGATGGACATACATGTCCAGGAAACACAGTGTACGCCAAACAGTATAAATCTTAATAGGCCTACACCAAGACATATACTTGTCAAAATGTCCAATGCTCAAGACAAAGAGAAAATACTCAAGGCAGCAGGAGAAAAGAGAACTATCACATACAAGAAAGCTCAATAAGATTAAGTGCTGTTTTCTCATATGAAACCATGGATGCAAGAAGACAGTGGTGTGACATAGTCAAAGTACTCAAAGAAAAAAAATTCCAGCCACAAATTCTCTATCCAGTAAAGCTGGCATTCAAAAATTATGTAGAGTTCAAAATGTTAGCAGATAAACAGAAATTAAGAGAGCATGTCAATAAGAAACCTGGTCTTCAAGAAATACTAAAGGAAGGTCTACAGATTGAAAGGAAAAAACAGGAGAGAGAGAGTTAGAGGAGAGTGTAAGAACAACTAAAAAAAAAGGGGGGGGGGAGAAATAACAATAACATATGACACACATAAACCCAAAGAAAATATGGCTGGTGTAAGAAATTCATTGAGAGTAATAACACTGATTGTTAATGGATTAAACACTCCAGTCAAGAGACACAGATTGGCAGAATGGATAAGAAAATATGACCCATCTATATGTTGTCTACAAAAATGCACATTAGACCCAGAATTCAAGGAGGCTGAAAGTGAATGCCTAGAAAACAATTTTACCAACAAACAACAACCGAAATTGGGTTGGAGTAGTTATACTAATATCAGACAATTTAGACTTTAAATGAAAAACTATTGTAATAGACAAATATGGACAGTATATATTAGTAAAAGGGGTACTCTTTCAAGAAGAAATAATAATCATAAACATTTATGCACCTAATAAGGGCACCTCAAAATACATGAGGCAAACACTGGAAAGACAAAGTGGAGCCATAAATGCCTCTAAAATTATAGACGGGGACTTTAATACACTATTACCACTGTTAGACAGAATATCTCAACAGATAATCAATAAAGAAACAAAAATTCTGAATAATACATTAGAGGACCTGGGCCTAACAGATATGTAGACAATGCTACACCCAAATACAACAGGATATACATTCTTCTTGAGTCCACATGGATTGTAATCCAAGACACACCACATGATAGGCCACAAAACAATTCTCAATGAATTCAGAATGATTGAGATTATACAAAGTAAATTCTGTGACCACAATGGAATAAAATTGGAAATCACTAAGGGCCAGAGAACCAGATTGGGCACAAAGATATGGAAGTTAAACAACAGACGCTTAGACAAACAATGGGTCAAGGAGGAAATCTCAAAAGAGATCAGTAGCTACCTTGAAACGAATGAAAATGCAACAAAAAGTATCAAAACCTTTGGGATGCAGCCAAAACTGTAATGAGAGGGAAATTCATAACCACATATGCATATATGAAAAAAACAGAAAGAGCTAAAATTGAAGACCTAAGTGCACACATGGAGGAACTGGAAAACAACAACAAACTAACACCAAAGGATGTAGAAAGAAGGAAATAACAAAGATTATAGCAGAACTAAATGCAATAGAAAATAAGAAAGCACTAGAAAAAATAAAACCAAAATCTGGTTCTTCAAGAAGATCAATAAAAGTGACAAACTCTTAGCCAGATTAACAAAGAAAAAGAGACAGCAGATGCAAATACACAAAATGAGAAATGAGGAACTGGATATTAGCACTGGCTCCACAGAAATAAAGAGTACATTAAGAGGATTTTTTGAAAAAAAATTTTGTCAACAAGAATGATAATTTAGAGGAAAGGGACAAATTCCTAGAAACTCACAAGCAGCCTACATTGATGATAGAAAAAATTGATGAACTGAACAGTATAATTACAAGTAAAGAGATAGATTCAGTTATCAAAAACATCCCAACTGAGAAGAGCCCTGGACCAGACATCTTAATAGGAGAATTCTACCAAACATTCTGGAAAGAGCTAACACCAATCCTGCTTAAGCACTTCCAAAAAACATAAGAAGAAGGAACATTGCCTAACTCATTCTATGATGCCAACATTACCCTAATACCAAAGCCAAGCAGGGATGCCACAAGAAAGGAAAATTTCAGACCAATCTGTCTAATGAAACTAGATACCAAAATCCTCAATGAAATACTTGCTAATCACATTCAACAGCATATCAAATGAATTATATATCATGCCAAGTGGGTTTCATCCTGGGTATGCCAGGATGGTTCACATAAGAAAATCAATCATTGCAATAAACCACATAAACAGAGTGAAAGAAAAAAATTACATGATCATCACTATAGATGCAGAAACAGCATTCAACAAAATACAGCACTCTTTCCTGATAAAAAATACTGCAAAAGATAGGAATAGAAGGAAACTTTCTGAACATGATAAAGGATATATATGAAAAAACCCACACCAAACATCATCTTCAATAGTGAAATCCTAAATGCTTTCCCTCTAAGGTCAGGAACAAGACAAGGATGCCCCCTATCACCACTCCTATTTAACATTGTCTTAGAAGTACTTGCTTAAGCACTGAAGCAAGAAAAAGATATAAAAGGCATCCAAATTGGAAAAGAAGAAGTAAAAATTTCACTCTTTGCAGACGACATGATCCTATACATAGAAAGCCCAGAGAAACCGACAACAAAGCATCTAGAACTTATAAAGGAGTTCAGTAAAGTCAGAGGCTATAAGATCAATGATCAAAAATAGTAGCATTTCTGTACACCAATAATGCACAATCTGAGGAGGAAATCAAGAAAAAAAATATCATTTACAATAGTAACTAAATGTATCAAACACCTAGGAATAAATTTAACTAAATATGTAAAGGACTTATATACAGAAACTACACAACACTGTAAAAAGAAATCAAAGAAGACTTAAATAAATGGAAGAATATTCTCTGATCATGGATAGGAAGAACAAACATCATCAAGATGTCTATCTTACTAAAAGTAATCTACAGATTTAATGCAATCTGAATAAAAATCAACACTATATTTTTAATGAATTGGAAAAACTAACTACAAAATTTATTTGGAATCATAGGAAGCCTCAAATCACCAAAGACATATTGAAAAAAGAAAAATGAAGTTGGAGGTATCACACTACCTGACTTTATTTTTTTTATTTTTATTTTTTTCCTTTCTGTATCTCTTCTTTTCTTAATAATCACATAAGGAAGCATTTATTTGAAGTTTAACATGAAACTATACAAATAAAATTTGTATAAACACAAATTCACACTGAAGCATAATACAGATAGCAAAAGACAAAATGAAAACAAAGAAAAGTAATGGGCAGCTATACACAGACACAGTTATGTCTTGTACACTAGAAAGTGTTTTACAAAATAATCGCCTTAGGTCAAGAGAAGACCAATCTTCAAAGTCATACTGTAAGATGGGTTACTTTAGCATTTCCTCCTCTTTTCTCCAATGTCCTCCTTTAGTACATCTGTAACTGTTTTTGTGATTGCCTTCCCCTTGAGATGCCTTGCCGTATGTGCTCTGTTCACCACTGTAGTCTGCATATCCCTGCCCATATCCATAGTTCCATAGTTATAATCATACCCACCATAGCCACTACAGTTTTGATCACCACCATAGGCACTATTGTAATTTCCAAATCCTTGATCATAATGGTTATTAAACCCTTGGTTCTGGTTTTGGCCCTGACCTTGTCCACAACCCCTAGTACTACCTTGTCCTCCAATTGCAGCCGGTCTCCCTCCTTTCTGTTATGCTGTTGCTGCCTATTTACCTCTTTGGGTTCTACAAATTTGATTTCACACCTCCCAAGCTCAATTTGATAATATCTACTTTCTAATAATATCTTTACTGGCTATTCATCTGTATGTGAAAAAATAAAATCCTCTTCTTTTGTTTTTTTATCCATAGAAGTTCAATATTTTTGAGCTCTCCAAATGCTCCAAAATATCCTTTTATTTGTTCTTCAGAAGCAGAGCTCCTCTGCCGCTGCTGCCGCGACTCAGTCTGCACCAGCAACCCCTGCCCACAGCTCTGCCACCATGGAGGACATGAACGAGCACAGCAAAATAGACAAATTCACAGAGGGATCCAAGGTCAACGTGACCTTGAATCAGCAGGATGATGGTAAAGTGTTTATTGGTGGCTTGTGCTGGGATACACGCAAGAAAGACTTTTGTCTCGATTTGGAGAGGTTGTAGACTGCACAATTAAGACAGATCCAGCCACTGGAAGATCAAGAGGATTTAGAATTCTGCTTTTCATAGATGCTGCTAGTGTTGATAAGGTTTTGGAACTGAATGAACACAAACTGAATAGCAAATTGATAGACCCCAAAAGGGTGAAGGCATTAAAAAGGAAAGAACTACCTGACTTTAAACAATACTACAAAGCTACAGTGGTCAAAAGTGCATGGTATTGTCACAAGGACAGACATACTGACCAATTGAAACAAATTGAGAGTTCTGATATAGATCCTCACATATGCAGTCATCTGATATTCAACAAGGCCACCAAGCCCACTCAGTTGGGAGAGAATGGCCTCTTCAACAAATGGTGCTTGGAGAACTAGATATCCATATCCAAAAGAATGAGAGAGGAACACCACCTCACACATTATACAAAAATCAACTCAAGATGGATCAAAGCTCCAAATATAAGAGCCAAAACCATAAAGACCTTGGAAGATACTGTGGGGAAGCATCTACAGGACCTTGTAATAGGAAATGAGTTCATCACCTTCATACCCAAAGCATGAAGGGCAAAAGAAAAAATAGATAAATGGTATCTCCTGAAAATTAAAAACTTCTGCACCTCAAAGGGCATTATCAAGAACGTAAAAAGGCAATGGACCCAATGGGAGAAAATATTTGGTAACCACATATCTTATAGGAGCCTAATATCCTGCATACATAAAGAAATCCTACACCTCAACAATAAAGACAAACAACCCATTTCAAAAATGAACAAGTGACCTGAAATGACACTTCTCCAAGGAAGAAATGCAAATAGCTAAAAATCACATGAAAAGATGATTGACATTGCTAACTATTAGGAAAATACAAATCAAAACTACAATGAGATACCATATTTCACCCATTAGAATGGCGGCTATTTAAAAAAAAAAATAGACTATAAGTGTTGCAGAGGATGTGGAGGAATGGGAATCCTCATCCACTGCAGGTAGGATTGTAGAATGGTCCAGCCACTATGGAGGACAGTGTGTTGGTTCCTCAAAAAACTATCTGTAGAACTTCCATATGATCCAGTGATTCCACTGCTGGGTATATATCCTGAAGAATTGAAAGCAAAGACACGAACAGATATATGCACACCAATGTTCATAGCGGCATTGTTCGCTATTGCCAAAAGTTGGAATGAACACAGGTGCCCATCTACAGATGAATGGATAAACAAAATGTGGCACATAAGCACAATGCAATATTACTCAGTTGTAAGAAGGAATAAAGTGTTAACACACAGGATAACATCGATGAATCTTCAAGACCTTATGTTGAGTGAAGCAAACCAGGAATTAAAGGATAAACGGTAAATGACCTTACAGATAAGAATTAAGGAAATTGAGCAGACTCAGAGACCTATTGTCTGTAAGATAGGTTTACAAGAAATAGAAAGTGAATAGAAGGTTGTGAACCATCACAATCTATGGCAAAATGATAGTGTGTTGCTGTGTATTGAAGGGATAGGACAGTAGGGTACTGATATTATTGGGTTGGGTGGTACAAGATTGACTGGTGGGTATATTGGGAAGGGTGGGTTAGAAGGTCCAGGATACTGGGGGGACGGTTAGGAAAGGGACCAGGTGAACACTGGGGATTTGTGGGTATGAGGCTGAAAGTACAGATGTGGGAATGGTCTTATGGCAATATGACAAGGAAGGGTCACTGGTGTAGGGTGTTGGTTGAGGGGGCATTCAGGATAAGGCGCACCTGGAGGAGGCTTCTTGGGAGTGTGTGATTGTTCATTCTGACATAATGCGTTGTATCATTGGGTGGAGACCCACATAATGAGGTGGAAGGAGTTTGACTCCCATCTTTTGGAGGACCAATATGTTCAGAAATAGAGAGGCAGGAGTCTCTTAAGAGGAAGGGCCTTTCCTAATAGGGGAGGACAAACCAGTGCGTCAAGACCTCTTTCTGCATGTAACTATGAATCTTGTACTCCAATGAGTCAAGCCACGTGGTCGCCATGGACCTAGAGGGAATGGGGAAGGAGGAATAGAATAGATCAAACAGGGAATATATACAGGTGATCAGTGTAAATGTTCTGCATTTCCTTACAGTGATGGACACAGGACATGGTAAATATCATCAAAATTTATAAAAGGGTATGGTCTATAATGTAAATCATAGTGCAAACCCATGACAATGTTTAGTAGCTATATTTCACTATTTGTATATCAGTTATAACAATTCTTCTGTAAGGTATTAATATATGGGAGGAGGAAAGGGGGAAGATGGTGGATTTATGAGAGTCTTCTGTATTCTGTGTGTGACTTTGCTGTGACCTAAAACTTCTTTGACAACAAAATAAAAAATAGTGAGGCACTGGATAAATGAAAGGGGGAAGGTGCCATGGTAAAGACTGGAAATAGATATTGCAGTGATGAAAGGCAAAAGGCCAAAAGAAATTTTTTTTATTTTTCATTTTTTATTGTCCCAATCTTTTAATTTTATTTAATTTTTATTTTTTTATTTTTTATGTATTTTATCTCTTACATTTAAACTTATCAGTATTATTTCATTTTCCTATTAATTGTATTTAGCTATTGTAATGGCTTCATCTTTGAAGAAGCTTTGGATCACAGAAGGATTACAACTGGGGTGGGAGAGGATTATTGGAGTGGGGTGTCAAGGATGAGGGATGCATAGGAGAAAGTACACCTGTGCATAAATTTAAGATACATAAAATTTTTTAAACGTTCATGGGGCATTGTCACAGTGGGTGGAGAATCACTTAATAAATGAGTGAATACTGAATTTCCATCCTGAAGAGCTCCACCACATTCTCCAAGTGAGCAGCAACAGTCCCAAAAGTGCAGTAGCAGTGACTGGTGAAGGAAAATGACCCACTGATGGGCCCTTCATGACTAGCCTCATGATTCTTTGCTCTTGAAATTGAAACTTAGCCTGTTTTTATGGGGTGCCTAAAGGTTCCCTCCTGGGAGCCTCCTTGTTGCTCAAATGTGGCCTCTCTCTAAGCCAAACTCAGCATATGAATGCATTACCTTCCTCCCAGTGTGGGACATGACTCCCAGGGATGAATCTTACTGGCACCGAGGGATTGTTACCAAGTGCCAACTAGTATTGTGACTGGAAAAATACCTTAAATAAAAGCAGGAAAAGGTAAAGACAAATGAGTTTATATGGCTAACAGACTTCAAAATGAGTTGGGAGGTCATCCCAGAGGTAACACTTATGAACAGCTCAAAAGGATCTCAGAGAATTCCAAAGTGGATATCACCCCAAATAGTGGGGCTCCTGAGGGCTCGGAGACACCTAGGTCCTATGTCAGGGCAGATAGCCCCAGAGGTTGGTGCTTTGCCAGTGGGCCGTAATTTGGAGTTTTTCCTCCTGACAGTGACAGAGTTGGACTCAACTATGTCTTCCCTGTACATGGCTCATCTGTCCCTTGTATTCAAACCTATTCTTGCTGCTGGAGTTTGTAGGTGTACGTCCAGAGGCTTGAGTCTTTGGGCTGTCCATGTGCCATGGAGCAGCAATTCCTACTCTACAGCTCATTGGACTCACCCAGGACAACTGATGGGGAGATGATGGACAATGGCCATCCCAGGCAATGGAGAGGGTCTGCAGCTGCAGGCAGAATAATCCCATCCAATTTCCGCATGGGATATAAGCCCCCTCTCAATTGGAGGTGGAGTGGACATCACCATCCCAGACTCCTCAGGATGTGGGGAAGAGCTGTGGACTACAGTAAACTTATTGGTATTCTACTATAGACATATTGTGATTCAAGCAATGGAAGAAATTACAACATCGATGTGGAGCCAATGGCCACTGGAGGCTCTGGGGGCAGGGAGAGGGAAAAGCAGTTGTAATACAGGGGCTTTTTTGGGACTTGGGATTTGTTCTGAGTGACATTGCAATGACAGATATAGGCCGTTTTATATTATCATATAACATGCTAAGCTGTGTGGGAGAGAGTGTGGTCTATGATGTGAACTATGGTCCATGCTTAATGGCCAAGCCCCAGGATGTGTGTATCCATTGCAATTAATGTGCCACACTAATGAAGGATTTTTAAGTGGGAGGTTGTGGGAGGTGTGGAAGGTGGGGTGTATGGGAATCCTTATATTTTTTGTGTAATATTTATGCAATCTAAGTATCTTTTTAAAAAATTTTAAAAATTACAAAAAACAGCATACGTATACACATCTTTGCATATAAAAATACAAAAAAGTAAGAGAATGTATTGAATAATGAATTAATAACATTATAAATTTTAATGATTTAAAAATCATAGAGAAATATGTAGACAGATTTAAATACATGATTCGTGAAGGTTTAGCTAAGTAAAAATAACAAAATATCAATTAAAGGAACAACTAGAGATGAGCCATATTTACATGAAGTTGATATTGTTTATGCCATTTAAATGCACATTAATTTTAGGCCTAAATTTTATGATATACATATAAAGAAACAAAATATATGAATACATGATTTAGACTATAGAATAATAAATAATAAATGAACATGTGCCTTCACATGGTGAGCAAATAGTAAATTACAATGTTCCTTATGTTATATCCTTATGTGAAAAATTCTTCAAGAAATTTGGAATATAAATAACAGAATATAAATGGACTAGATCCTTGTGAAAATTGTATATACATTAATTTTTAAAATATTTTTGTGCATCTATAATATATTAAAATGTATGAAATATTCTGGAAAAATATTTCACAGTATTACATAATCAGTTAATGAAAACCTTGTAATTTACAGTATAAATGTTAAAGAATAGTAAGCATCTACATACATTTGTTTGCTAATTTCAACAAAATATTTATTACACAACAGTAAAACATGTATATAATAGTAGATAAATGATTGAGGAAGTTATGAGATATGCAGTAAAAGTTAATCATAAGCCATCAAAACAAAATTTTGATAATTAAGGAGAAATCTTAGAGTCAAAGTAAAAGCAAAAATATGAGCACTTTTATTTAAAAAGTACAAGTATGATTTTTAAATTTTATACCTAAATAGTTTTTTAAAATTTTTGTGTAAAAAATCAAAGAAGTATAGTTTTGTTGGGATAAAATAAAGCATATCCCAAATAATTATTCACTTCATTATGAATGAAAAGGTGATCATAGATGATCATAGTTCATCTGTTCCCCTAGGTTCTAATAACTTTCTCTGGCAAAATTCATTTAACACTTATTTTCTCTTTATACATTCAAAAAATTCCCTAAATGAAAAATATATAAACGGAAAGATTGTGTCATAATCAGAATGAGCTGAGCAAGAGCTGCACATTTAATTTTGCATCAACTTGTACACTGGAGTGATCTATAAATAAGACATCTAATACAAGGAATAAATAAAAATGTGTCAAAAGATTTTAAAGGTTTTAGTAATTTGAATTGGTGAAATAATAGAAAAATAGAAGCATGGGGTAGTTTTCTTTTTATTACTTTTGCTTTGTTTTGTTTTGTTTTGGTAAAACTTTGTAATGTGCAGTAGTGCTTTTTAAGCAAACATGTTTCTTTACATCACACAATAATAGCTATAAATCAGCTTGTGAGTGCAACTCAAGAAATAGGCTAGAGAAAGTTTCCTTAACTATAGGAATTCCAGAGTTTTAATAATAAAAGAAATTATGTAAGCTTTCTGCTGGATGAAAAGTCCTAATGATGTATTTCTCCTTTTTTTTTTTCATTAAACATTTACTTGTAAAGTTTAGAGAAAAACTGAATAAATGATGGTTGTGCACTTGTAAATTATATCTATTTAAAGAAAAGAGTGATATCTGTTACATTTAAAAAAATTTATTTTATTTTTAAAGAAGTTTTAAATTACATGAAGCTTACATAAAAAATATAGGGATTCCCATATACATCATTCCCTCCCTCTCCCACACTTTTCCCCATTAACATCATCTTTCATTGCTGTTGTACATTTGTTACAATTGATGAACACATATTGAAGCATTGCTCCTAACCATACTCTATAGTTTACATTATGGTTTACACTTTGCACTGCACAATTTTATAGGTTTTGACAAAATGTAAAATAGCCTGTACCTGTCATTGCAATATCAAGCAGAACAATTCCAATTTCCCCAAAATGCCCCATGTTACACTTATTCTCCCTCTCCTTCTTCCCAGAACCTCTGATGATAGCTGCCTTTAAATCAATATTACAAGTTCTTTTATTACTAGAATAATAATAAGTCTAGTTTGGTCCATATTTGCATTCCCACCTTAGGTTTGTTCATTCCGCAATCTTGAGGATTTTAAGATAGTGATGCCCACTTTGTTTCTGATTTAGAGGGGCCTTAGATCCCACGGGGCAGATGGCTGGAGCTATCTTGCTTGCAGTTGTAGATACTCTTTGGCTTTGGGATGGACATTGTCTTTCCTAATCCTTTTCTTAGTTGTCATGGGCGAGTCTGATGAACAGGAGGGTAGGTGCTGGCTACAACTCTGCTGAGATTTAGGGCTCAACCGGCATACAAATAGCCAGAAGGGTTGAGATTCTTGGACACATATTTAACATGTATAGTGCTAATTATAGGTTCAAATAAAAGGGGCCTAAGAGCCATGTGTAGGGGAATTATAAATGAGTCTAATTCCAATACACTGGGGGGATAGGTTATCATATATTTCAAGGTAATGTCCACTGAAAGGGTGCCAAATTCCTGAGATTGTCTGCCCTGCCTATTATGTCTAGATGTCTTTATCTGTTACTTTTTGATGAGCTTTCCCTTTATCAACATGCCCACAGCCAACTTCGTGGGCTTTTTTCTTAGACTATATATGATGGGATTCAGGGTCAGGGGTACCATGGTGTAGAAGATAGAAATTACAAGGTCAGAAATAGAAGGGAACCTTGAAGTTGGTTTTAGATGACCAATGAAGCCAGTAGAGAGAAATAATACAACAAGCCCTAAGTGAGGAAGACAGGTGGAGTAGGCTTTTGACTGGCCTGCTGTTGATGGAATCTTCTTGACAGTGGAGAAGATGTAGATATAGGAAATGGTGATAAAAATAAAACAGAAGCAATCCAAAACCACACTAATAAGCATGGGCACAATTTCTCTTATTAAATTCTCTGAACAAGAAATAGCTAATAACTGGGGTATGTCACAGAAGAACTGATGGACCACATAGACCCACAGAAGGATAAGGAAAATGTACCAGCTGTATGCATCACAGCAGACAGTCTCCCACCCAAGCAAGATACAGCCACCATCTGCATGCATGTGCCCATGTTCATGATGACTTCATAGTGCAGAGGATGGCAAATGGCAGCATACTGGTCAAAGGACATGGCTGTGAGAAGGAACAGCTCTGCAGCTGCCAATAAAACCACCAGGAAGACTTGGGCAACCCAGCCAAGGAATGAGATGGAACCATTGTAGGTCAAGGAGTTGATGATATATTTGGGGATAGTGATTGAAATAAGCCAGAGATCCAAGAAAGATAAGTTCTTTAGGAAGAAGTACATGGGGGTGTACAGGTGCTGGTCTAAAGTTGTGATCATGATAATGAGGCCATTTCCCATCAGGGCCCACAAGTAGATGAATGAGAAGAGCACTGAATGCAAAATGCACATGTTGTTAATGGTAATAATTCCCATGAGAATAAATTCAGTCACACTTGTCTTATTTTGCAATACTGCAAGGATAATATGATTAAAAAATCAATAAATAAAAAGAGAAAAATCTAACATCAACAAAATCACATCTCTCCATATGGCAATAGTCATAATCACATTACTAAAATATTACTTCCATCTAGATCCTCTTCATTTTAATGGTCATCATTCACTCCCTGATTAATTTAGTTTTATTTAACAAATTTAATTTCAGTTCACCTCTATCTCTCACTAAAATATTGTTCAAAATAAATTTTGTGAAAGATGCTGAATGACAGAAAAACTTCTTCTTAATTTTGCAAAACACTTCCAACACTCTAGATAAATCAAAATTGACCAACTAACAACTTCTAAATTGTTCCATAGGCAAGTTGTCCCCACATGCTGTCACATGATGAATACAGCTACAATTTCTACAGAGCTTCTGATAATTTAAGAAGTTTATAATTCTGAGAATAAAATAAAATAGATCTATTCATTATTGACTTCCTTTTCTACTCTGTAAACTCATTAGCATACTTGTCTTTAGAGAACAAGGCTTTTCAAAATTTCAAATTTTTAATAAGAAATTTAGCTATTGGCTGGCTTTTTATTCTCCTTCAGCATTCCCAAGTAATTTGTCAGTCATAGTCTTATACTTAAAGTTCCATAGGTCATCTAACCTGGTTACTTTAGGTATCAAATACATGAGATGAGATTTTCAGCCTCATATTCACCATATTATTTACTTTTTAAATTTCAGCTCCTAAGCATTCCTCACAAATAGTAAGTTAAATAATTGTTTTCCCTACAATCTCTTTTTTACTATTAACTCATCAACTATTAAAATTCATGGCATTATCTACTACACATGTGAAGTATTACAAATATTTTATAACAATTTTCATGCCAGTCACACTGCCACTTCCACGTCCTTATGTTCCTCTATTCATCCCAAAGATTAATGCAAATATTGTGGCAGGTGAGAAGGAATGACAAAGAATTGCAGCTAAATTCATCTAGTGTCAGTGTGAAGAAATACAGCAGTTGGTGAATCTTCTTGTAGTGACAGTCTTCTATTTGTACATATTTTATTCTTTAACCTTTCTGTAAATGTAGTTTATATTTAAGAACGTAATTTACAATTTGACCTACCACATTCTCCCCTTCAACTCCTCCTTTTAGATATTATGCTCATTCTCTCCCATGGTGGTGGATAGTGGAAAGGTCACAGAGTAAATGTTGGTCATTTGATTTGGGATAGTGGTGAAATTAAATAATCATTAAATAACTCTAATTTAATATCCTGTATTTTACTAGCAGAGAAGTATTCTTATATTGTATTTAAATAGAAAAAATTAAGAATTGGGATGTGTTCTAATCCAATAGGTAAAATAGGCTGAATGATTTGACAATATTTTAGTGATAAAATTTGATTTAATATCTCTCTCTGCTGATATTCTTGTTAGAAGGTATTATGAATTCATCATAATACTTATTCAAGTCTCTGGGTGCTTGAGTTAAAAAATGTTCATGGCCATACATAGACATATTTCTAACTTATCCATTCTTGTCTTTTATCTTTTATTGTGAAGAAAGTAAAATAGAAAAATTTACTACAAGAAATGGTTCTTGATAATTCTGTTTGACTCAGTTATCTGCCAATCATATATTAGGGCTGAAAATATAGTATGTTTTTATAAACACAACATCATTATTTTCAATTTTTAAAATTTTAAATGTTCTTATATACATTTCATTATTGCGATTTCATTTAATGCTGAATATACTTTAAGATTCTTGTGCTAAATGAAACACACCTTATTCAATATATGTACTCCTGAGCCAACATATTATTCTTATGGCAAGAATATTAAAAATAATAATCCTTTTTGGAATACCTATATTGAAGATCACAAATACAATATGTTCTTCTATTTAATTTCATTCCATTGAAAAAAGTGGCATTATTACTTTGAATGACATATTATATAATATGATCCTTTTTATTTTATTATATTTCATTACTTTTAAAATAGGGACTTTTAACCACTGATTTCTCTGTTTACTTTTAAATCTAAAATTAATATTCTTCTAAAAATACCAACTTACTATTGTGCCTCCAATCCTTGATCAGGGAGTTCCAGCTGTCTTCAGAGGTTCAGGGCTAGTGAAATTAGAGCTGATCACAAGGATAGAATGAGGTGGCAAAGTTTCATTTCAATAGAGTTCAAAGAATGTGTTGATTTTTCTGAAAGTTCATATAATGCCCACGTAGTCTGGTTTCATCAGTGTCTGTGTTGGCAGTCACAGGGAGCTGATGGGCTCGACCAATTTATATCTGTTACTACACCCCCTTTCAGTTTGAATATTGCCCAAGAATGACAAGTTATCAAACTGTTGATTTGAAAGGGAAAATAGGTTATCATTACCAACATTGAATTTATTTATTTGTATCAATCAGTAATAAAATCTTACTGAATAATTAGTGGATAAGTATATCATACTTTTTATTCTGTCAGTGGCTTGCACATATGCACAGAAATATAATTAATTCTACCTTCCATTTGTTCAGTCTTCATTTCACCAGTGCCTTCCATTAGCACTGCTTCAGTAAAATCAATGCAGCAAGTAAAGTCCAGATGCAAGTGTGAATGTTTTGTTTTGGCAAGAGGCAGAGTTGTGTGATGAGCAAAAAAGAGACACTACCTGGGGAAAGTGTGACTGTCAGAGGTCCAGAAAGAGGCTATTCCAGAGGTAAGACTATTCCAGGTGCCCAGCAGACAGCAGTGTAACCCCAGGGGAGCTGATAAGTTAGAACAAAGTAGGTGATGAGTGGGAGAGGAAAGGGTTGCATCAGTACACACTGCTGTTCATGATAGTAGTTTTAATTTGTACTATCAGTGAGGGGATAACCTCAGATTGTTTGAGTAGCAGAGTGATAGGGCCTAACTTATAAGTGAACTTGGGTACTCTTTGTCAAAAATTGACTGCCAAGCTGCCTAGAATGGAGAACAGAAATCTATTGCACAACTCCTGCTGTGCAGTTGTGGGGTTGATGGGCTGGAAAAAAGAGGAAGTGGAACAGATGGGAGAGGAATACACTTTCTGAGAATATTTTTATTGAGAAACCTTAAATATGTGTATATTTTTTATTTAACAACACCTCATTTATTTATTATGCTTACCATATGATCATGGGATTGACTATTTGTTCAGATTATTTTTGAGCATTAATTTATTAGAGAAATTAGTTTTAAACCTACAATTCTTAAACCACAATAAGAGTATTGAAACTTGGAGTGCCAGAACAATGAACAAACAAGCACACATTCCATATAGGCAAGATATCCACCTTCTCAAAGATTGATGCTTTGATTTTGTGAAGATATTAGGTAGGGAACTGATTCCCCTAAGAATTTGAATATTTCTCCATATTCCAAACCCCAGTTCAGTTACATGTGCTACAGGCTCAATGCAGTAAAATTCACCATTAGTTCTATGTCCCCTATTTTACCTCCTTGTCACTGTATGACATTAGAAGAGTCTCTCTATTAATAGTGCTTTGGAATTTTACAAGTATATAGCATAGTGCAAAAATTTAACTACTGATTTGAACTTATGGTCCTGTTTTGTTCCTCTAAACTTTTCTTTTTAAATTCATTTCCTTCGTTATGAAGAATGATCTTATTTTATTATATTTTTATAATTTTCCCCTACCTTATTTCTTTACTCTTTCTGCAATTTTATTAATTTGATTCCCTTCATTGATACTATTTTTCAAACTTTTCTCTCTAATTTTAAATTTCTCTAATATATAGCATACACTTTAAGAATGTGCCTCAATACTTCTTCCAACATTTCTATGGCACAATTTTATTTCTGATATAGAATTTTCACATATTAAGAACTCCCTCTAGTTTTTTAAGTTACTTTTTTGCCATCATTCATTGGAAGGATTTGATTTGTTTTTGTTTTGTAAAGAGGTCTTTTACAGTGAGAATTTAGTTTTTTTTCTTCTATTATCTGCAATGCTTATTTCCTCTGGATTTCTTTATCCTGTCAATATTATTATTGTACTTTGGCTCTTTCTTTAAATTAGAGACTTTCCACAAGCATATGGTAAATCTAGGCTGTGAGAGGAAGAAGTTCAATGCAAGTGTAATGTGCACTGACCAGGCTTGTGAACAGCTGAAATTCATTGACTGTGATGATTTTTAAGGCATCTTACAGGAGTCAAATATATGATGTGTATTAATTGAATATCCTTTATTTAAAAATGCCTCATTTATTTATTATACCACCTCCACAAAAAGAAATCTGAGACTAAACCCTTCTGACCACACTTAACTCCTCTTGTCTGATTTCCTGAAAGGTCAGCTCTTGCCAAAATATAACCAGAATCTAAGAACACTGAGCTCCTTGATACAGCTGAAGATGTTGAAATTCCAGGAAACTAAGCAGGCTAGAGAAGGGCTAAAGATGGGCTGGAAGTGTAAACCAAATATCTACACACCATGTATAGATTCCTTTTTATATATCCAGCTTGGAATAAGTTGTTCTTTCTGAACACATGAAATCAAATATTTTACAATTTTAATGAAATGTCAATAATTAACACTGTCAATATTATTATTCATAATAATTAACTTGATGTATATTTTATTTTGTGTATGTGCCTGCATGCACTTAAGCATGTGTGTGTGAAATTTCATTTCCTTCTCTGTGTGATGCTCAGAGTAATTTTTCAGGTCTATCTTCAAGTTCATTAACTATTTTACCTTGTATTTTCATTTTTATTTAATCTTTACTTAAAGCAATAATCTGCTTCAATTCATATAAGTCCCACATATTTCTTTTCTATTTTTCATATCTGTAGGGCAAATTATCATTTGCTTGTTAATCTTCTTTTATATTTTTTGAATGAATTTTTTATTTTATAATTAATCAGTTTTTATTTTCAAAGATGCTTTTGATTGCATAAATGTTACATAAAAAATATAACGGATTCCTATATGCCCTACTCCCTCCCCCTTCCATAATTTCCCACATTAACATCCTTCATTAACGTGGTACATTTGTTACAATTTGATGACCCCATATTGAAGCATTGCTAGTAACTATGGACTACAGTTTACATTCTAGTTTACACTTTGTTCCACACAATTTTGTAAGTTATACAAAATATACAATGGCTTGTATCCATCACTGTAATACATATTCCTTTATGTTCTAATTACAATAAATGTATTATATAGACTTCTTGTATATTGTTAAATCTGTTTTGTTTTGTTTGCTATTTCTTTTGCAATTCTAAAAATATATTGGGAATGTACTAACACCTTTAATCAATGCAAAATTCCTTACAATCCAGTATAAAAAGAGACCAAAATATAAAGTATTTTAATAAATCAAAAAGATAAAATCAGATATCAGCATATTCATATGTAATTATGATAAAGTTGAATCAAGAAAACTTTGAGATAAAATGTAATATATTATTAACTTACTAAAATATTTTTATTTCTTTATTCAGACAATGTAGACAAAAATGTTAATTCAATATTATACTAATAGTTTTTTAAAACATGGTTTAATTCATTTTTCTTCAACATATTTGTCTAAATCATATTACTGCAAATTCCTATTGTAGGTAGTGAATATACAATGGCAGAATGCATTCGTGTTCAAAAATATAAATTAATATGAGGCAGAAAAGTTAAAATTTTTAATCATTTAAAAGAAAAGTTATATTATGGCAATAAGCTAAAACTTCCAAATTTTAAATATTTTATAATTGTTTTTAATTATTTCTGGTTGTTCTTCATGTTGAAATCAGTATTTAGCTGAAGTTAAGTGCAAAGCTGATTATGGTCATCAAAGATGAACTCTATGAGAGGTGATATCTAAAATATAAGTAAAACTATGTTTTTGATTAAATATTTTATTTTAAACATTTGAATATATATCACAGAATACATAGAAAACAAATGTTTCAGACCAATAAGATATTTTATTTCTCACAATATTTCATTCTTTCTTTATTTTCTTTACACGACTTCATTACATCTACATTGAATGATTTTATGTTTCATATATATAATGGCAATTATTTTTCTCCTCCATATGGGAAAGTATATTATCTGCATAATATTTATTTTCATAAAATTAATTATTCCCAGACAGGATATTTTTCACTTAAGTACTCTTGCCCTATATGTAATGAAATAACTGGAAGTAAGAACAAAATTAAAGTATATTGACATGTTATGAGTGATATTCACCAAATATTTCTGGAAAGATTAGAATTGTGAGGTAGTCTGATATCCAATATTTCACTTTTACTACTATTAACAAGTAACTTCTCTTACTTGATGTCAAAATATTTTCCTTTTTAATAAATTACTTAAACCTTAGTACTTTCTTTGGAAATGATATTAAAATAATCTGAATCATAACTACTTCTTGTTAGCTTTCCCCTGCAGAATATATTTTTAAAAAGTGAATTTCCTCATCTCATATATATGAAATGTTTTCATTCAAGTTACATCTAGCTCACTTACTTATATGAGAAAGTCATTATTCAGATACTAACTAAGAATCACAATGCTGTTAGTATTAACTGAAGTTTCCATGCTGATTAAACCAGGTGACAATCACTGTGAACACATGGTCATCCATCACAAAATATTTACAGATATCAAAGATATTGAAATAGGAAACCATTTGCCTTCCAAACCTTGGAAGGTGACAGAAGCCATCTGGAGAATTTGTTTGAATACAAGGGCTTAAATCATCTTTAAATAGAGAGATACTGAAATGGGGAGTAAGGAAGGATAAAACTACTGACATGAAGGTCAATATTTATGTTCCATGTAATTTATGGTATTAAGAATTATTTCAGTGACAAAGACAGGAAACATTTGAGCCATTAGAAAAATAAACAAAATATATTTGGCTATTTAAAAAAATATATTTCCAAAGCAGATGAGTGAGTATGTATATTTATGTAAGTAGAAAACAATACACACATGAAAATAAAATGACAATTCATAAAAAAGTTAGTGATAAATTAGTAAATTTTTAACTCTATTAATTTTTTTAAGATACTGAAATTATTTAACTCTGTTTTTCCATCATAGATTTAAATGAGATATAATATTGGTTAAACTGTTAAAATACCATCTACAAAAAGTGCAGTTAATTATTCCTATGGAATAAATTTTTGTAAAGTAATAAAAGGAAGAGCAAAGAGAAGCCAAAGTCATTCTTCACATTTTGTCCTATAAATTCTAAACAATTTCTCTTTCTCAGAAAAGACTTATATCCTGCAAATTTATAATTCAGCTAAAGCCATGAGGCAGAAAATTATATGTAACTCATAAAGAATATACAAATCCCCATGAATACAATTAGATGAAATAGCCAATTTGGTTTCTAACATCTTATTTCTCCTCCTGTTCCTTCAGCCAGAGTTCAGACAGGCAGTGCCAAAAGGGAATAACGAGTATCCAGAGAGGGGTGGATGTCTATTAAAAATGGAAGTACATGGGACATTCGAATGCCTGCCAACAGGGGAATTCCTAAAGCCACAAGCAAGCACAAGCTCAGGGAAAAAAGCAGGCTATGTGGCTCCATGCAAAATCTGATAATATACAGTGGACCCTGCACTTTGCATTTGCCATAGACTTATATGGATAAAAGTGCTAAGACCTCAAGTAAACCACCAATTAAATTCAAGCCAATTGGTAAAGAATGTGGAAGGTACTTTTTGCTTTTTTTTTTTTTTTTCATAGCTACTGACATTAAGGAAATCTCTTTAATATAATTATCTGCATGGAAACACAAGGAGCAGGCAACTCAGAGGCTAAGTCCCAGATATTAAACTTTAAAATACTAAAATGTACAATGAGCAAAATAGATTAGAAGGCACAGAAACAAGAAATGATGGCCAAGGCAAAGTAACAAAATAAAAATTTAGAAACTATCCAGAGGACTGAAATTAAGACATAACAGAAAAAGAATTAAAAAAAAAAAAAAAAAGATTCTCAGTATTTTCAAAGAGATAAGAAAAACATAGAGAAAGATCTAAAGAATATGTGGAAAACAATGAATAAACAATATGATAATCTCAATAATGAGACAGAGAATTTTATAAAGGCACCAAACAGAATCACTGGAGATTAAGAACACAATACCTGAAATGAAAAATTCCCAGGAGGATTTCAATAGAAGATTAGAGTTGGCAGAAGAAAGAATCAGTGGTCATGAAAACAAGGCAATTGAAATGATTAGGGCTGAAAAGTAGATAGAAAAAAAATGAAAAACATAAACACTGCCTAAGCAACTGTTCGATAACATAGAATAACCCAATGTATGAATTATGGGGGTCCCAGAAGGAGAAGAAAGAGAAAAATTATCTGAATGAATTTTCAAAGCAATAATGGAAAAAAAACCGAGTCTATTTTAATGAAAGACATGAATATACACATTTAAGAATTTCATAAAAACACACACAGGATCAACTCAAAGAGAATCATGCTTAGAAACTAATAAATCAAACTATCTACTGCTAAGAACAAGTAGTGAGGTCAGAAAGCTGCAAGAGAAAATCATTGAGTTATATACAAAGAGTTCTAATAACATTAAATGCTAATTTCTCATCAGAAACCAAGGAAGCAAGAAAGCAGGTGGGACAAATATATAAAGTACTGAAAGAATATGATTATTAACCAAGAATTTTGTATCCAGTGTGACAGTCTTTCAAAAATGAGGACAAGATGAAGACATTCCTAGATAAGCAAAAACTGAGGAAGTTTTTCTCCACTAGCTCAACCCTCCAAACATTGCTAAGGGGGTGGTTGCAGAAGAAAGGAAAGGACACTGGACAGTGTAGCAAAGAGTCATGAAGAATAAGTATAAGTGTGGCGGTGGGAAGGGTGATGTATATGGGAACCCCCTAAATTTTTGATGTAACATTTATGTAATCTAAAGCTCCTTTAAAAATAAAAATAAAAATACAAAAGAATAATTGATTGT
>JAQZBX010039104.1:0-23167 GCA_029593785.1 Cabassous unicinctus
GCTATATCTTCCTGGTGGATTGTCCCTTTTATTAATATATAATGGCCTTCTGTTTCTCTTATAACTTTTTTGCATTTAAAGTCTGTTTTGTCCAATATTAGTATAGCTACCCCTGCTTTTTTTTGGTTACTATTTGCAGGGAGTATCTTTTTCCAACCTTTCACTTTCAGGCAGTTTGTATCCCTGGGTCTCAGTTGAGTTTCTTGTTAGCAGCATATGGATGGCTCATGTTTTTTTATCCATTCTGTCAGCCTGTATCTTTTGATTAGGGAGTTTAATTAATCCATTCACATTCAATGATATTACTGTAAATGCATTATTTACTTCCACCATTTTATTATTTGATTTTCATGTGTCATATCATATTTTTGTCTGTCTTTTTACTCTTTTGGTTAACGTTTCTCTATTCTTTCTTCCATACTCTCCTCCAGGACTCTCTCTCCTGTCTTTTTTTTTCAGGTTCTAAGGCTTCCTTTAATATTTCCTGCAAAATTGGATTCTTTTTTGCAAACTCTCTTAGTTTCTGTTTGTTTGTGAATATTTTATACTCACCTTCATATTTGAAGGACAATTTTTCTGGATAAAGAATTCTCAGCTGGCAGTTTTTCTCTTTCAGTATCCTAATTTTATCATACCACTGTCTTTTCATCCCCATGGTTTCTGAAGAGAAATCCGCAGTAAGTCTTACTGGGCGTCCCTTGTGTATGATGGTTTGCTTCTCCCTTGCTGTTTTGAGAATTTTCTCTTTATCTTTGTCATTTGACATTCTGAGTAGTATGCATCTTAGTGTAGGTCTATTCAGATTTATTCTGATAGGTGTATGGTGCGCTTCTTGGACATGTAAGTTCTTTTGTGAGAGTTGGGAAATTTTCAGCTATTATTTCCTCAAATACTCCTTCTGCCCCTTTTCCCTTCTCTTCTCCTTCTGGAATTCCCATGACACATACGTTGTTGCATTTCGTATTATCCTTCAACTCTCTGAGTTCCTGCTCAATTTTTTCCATTTTTTTCTCTCTTCAATTTCAGCTGTTCTGTCTTCTGTATCTCTTATTCTTTCTTCTATCATTTCGAGTCTGATGTTGTATGCCTCTAATGTGTTTTTGATCTCACCTGTTGTGTCTTTCATGCCTACGAGCTCTCTTAATTTTCTGTTCAGGATTTCAAATTCTTCTTTGTGCTCATTCAATGTCTTTTTTTTAATTTGGGGGTTGCATTGGTTTATTGGGGCTGGTCCCAGGTAGGGGTCCCTAGAAGAAGGTGTTGGGCCTCTTGGTGATGAAGCATGGCTTGTGCTGGCACCAGAGGACGTGGTGGGGCAGCGGGAACTTGATCTTGGAGTTGTGGAACTGCTTGACAGCCAGCCGGCAGCACTTGCTGGCCATGATCTCCTCCACCTTCATGATCCAGATGGAGTGGGCACATGCACAGTGCCGGGCACCCATGTCGCGTTAGCACTGGGTGACGGCACCAGCCATAGTCAGGTCACGGTACTTCCGGTACATGTTGTGGGTCCCGCTGCAGGAGTCGTAGTTCAGCCAGATGCCAAAGTTCTTCACCCACAGCGGGGACTTCTCGAAAACCTATCCACAGTACACAATTTCCACCGAAGACTTCTTCATCTTCTTCAGTTTAGACACAAAGTACCAGAAGCAGGACTTGGCGACAATATGGTTGGGAGCGAAGATCTGCATGTGGTAAAGAGGCGGTGGTGGGCACTTGGGGGTGGGCAGGCAGCGCCCCAACACCTTGTATTCTCGCACTGTGCCTCAGGCCTTCATGGTGCTGTCTCCACGCTCACCGCCACCCACGAAGAAATGCTCAATGTCTTCTTGATGTTATTTATCTCTTTAGCCATATTGTCTTTCAACTCATTAATTTGATTTTGGAAATTTGTGTGCATCTCACTAATTAGTTCTCTCAAATCCTGCTTCTCTTCTGGGGCTTTGGTATATTCCTTTTCTTAGTATGCTTGTAACTTTTTGCTGATATCTATGCATCTGATTAGGATTTAGTTTATTCAGATACTCAATTTGTTTCTCTTTTGTAGGGATTTAGTGGTGGAAGGCTGTGTATTACCACTGGTCTTTGATTCTTGGCTCGACCTAGATTGTTAGGATTGTCCCTGCTAGTTGCTCAAAACTGGGCTCTGGATCCAGTAATTGGTTGCAGACCTGCTTCCTAGGGCCTTGGGGAGAGAATCTATAAAGGCTGGAAAAAAGCTCTCTTACTTATTTTTAATTTTCTCACGTACATTTCCTTGGTCTGCCAGTCAATGGCGCTCTTTGGCAGCTCTCAATTCAATGCCTGGTCAGGGATCATTGTGATAGAGCTTCCTGCCTGGAGACTAAGAGTCTTGTAATCCAAATTTTCTCAGAGACAGTTCTCCAGCCTTCTCTGGCACCACCACCCTTCCCTTTTCCCGGGTGTGTCCACTTCCCTCTGTGTCCTCAGCAATCAGTCCAGGTTAATAGAGAAGGAGATTGGGATTGTATATCTTTAGCCCTTTGCTGGCTCCCAAGGCAAACAATGGCATTGCCCCACCCAGCCTGGAAGGGCTCCTGGGCCTAGAAGGGCTCCTGGGAGACAGCAGTCCAAATTTGTGAGTCAAATGCTGAGTGAGTCAAATGCTGAGTCAAATGCTGAGTCAAATGAGACAGTCCCTCTCTCCCCTTTCCTTGGGAGATGGGTCCTCAACAATTAGTCCTGGCTAGAAGAGAGGGAGATTGAGAGGGTCAGATTCTTCCAGCCTGTGCAGGGTCCCAGGGCAAACCAGGGTGTGGTCCCACCCAGCCTGGAAGGACTGGTGGGACACAGCAGACCAAATTTTTGGGTCAGAAGCTGGGTCAGCCATAGGCTGTGTCCTTCCGTTTCCCCTTTCCTGGAGTGATGGATCCTTGGAGCCCCCTTTGTCTTTAGCCACAGGCCCAGAGACCTGAGAATTCTAATGTGTCTTTAGTGTGGGGGAGGGTGCCGGTAGCAGCAGCTGCTAGTTTCAAATTTCAACTCACAGTTCTGTCCTTGTGATTCTGTCTTTTGTCCCCCTCTCCTTCAGGCGGTGTCCAACATTTGCCTGGTGTCCTAAACCCTAGAAAATCTTTTTCCAGGCTGTTTCATCCTGTCCTCTAGCTATTTTTCTGGAGAAGCAGCTTAATTTTTGTATAAGCTGTGAGATAGTGATCCTCTTTCTTTTGGATATAGATATCCAGTTCTTCCAGCATAATTTGCTGAATAGACTGTTCTGGCCCAGCTGGGAGGGCCTGATAGCCTTGTCAAAAATCACTTGACCATTATGCCAGCACCATGCTGTTTTTACCACTATAGCTAAGTAATATGCTTTAAAGTCAGGAAGTGAGAGTACTGCTTCCATCTTTTGGTAAGTGTGATCATTGTTGATTTTTATTTGTGACCTTTGCTTACTGTTGTTCCATATCCTTTTCCTTGCTCTTGGACAATGTTTCTCAAACTCAGCAGTCTACAAAAATGTGGAAGGTCCTGGGTCCACGGGGACCACCATTGTCATTGCTCCATCTGAAAACAGGCAGCTCCTCTGTCTCTGTAGCAGAATTGGCTGGTGGACCACGGTCTGGGTTCCTGTGTCATACACACCTGCTTCCAGTTGATGTCTTGTTTCCCCAGAGGCTCCGAATTCAGATGGCCTTGGGTTCCTTCACCTCCCACAGAACCGAGAGCCCTTTCTCCTGGAAACAACTTCACAGTGATTCCAGAATATACTGTTAAGTGAGAAAAGCAAGATGCACTAGCCTGGTCTCTTTCAGCACCCTCCAGACTTTGCTGCACTGCACTGCGATTTTACAGCCCTGAAGTGCCTACTCTTTTTGCCCCTGCATTAATAAATTCCATTATGGAAACCCAGAAACTTAATAAAGGGAAATAGTTTGAATCCTTAGAGTGTAATTTTGTGATGAACTGTTTAAAAAATAGTAAGAGTTTTCAGAAAGAAGTCCAGTGAGGTTAATTGCTGTTATATTATGCATAAGCAGTAATTCTATTGCCAATACAGTATTTTTGTTAGGCATTTTTTATGACATTAGAAAAGACAAGCTGTATCTTTTGATGAATTGATTCATTGTTAATCACAAAATGAATGAAAATAAATGCATGGTCCTTAAATGAAAGGCAGGTTATTTACTTTTAAAATACAATGTAAAAAGTTTTTGCTATGGAATTTTTATGGTTAGCTAGTTAAGTTTATGGAGCTATATCTTCAAATACTTTCAACTGATCACGTATAAAAAAGTGGTGTACAAAGTTAGTTAGAAATAATAATAATGTTCTAGGAAGAGGAATCAATTATAGAAAATATTTAACAGAGATAGAAGAGTTAACATTTTGTTAACTTTAATCATAATTCACTTCAGTTGACATCATATACACTGTAACAGGCTTAGGTTCAACAAAGCTTGTGAGTGTTGACTTCCCCAAAAGTTAACTGAAGCTGTCATAACCTACTTAATATTATGGTGATAAGCCATGTGAAATTAGCCTTCAGATAATGTGACCATATGGAGACTTGAATTATTTTTGTTTACCAGAATAAAACAATGTTTTTTGATGCCTTAGTAAAGTACTTGTAGGAAATGAAACCTGTTACATATCTTTTTTTCCTGGCATAATCAGTAGTTTGCCTGCAAGCTTCATAGCTTGTAGCCAAAAGCAAATTAAAGGCATAATTTAATAATTCTATTGTTGCTTAGAATTTTTGGAATACAAACCTCCTTTAAAAATCAGGAGGATTCTAACATATTTTCAGAAGTACATCAAATTCTTTCAGTCCATGAAGTTAGTATGCTAAATTATAAGGAAATGGCTCTTGGGTGACCTAAAAGAATTAATGTAATCCCAGAGAGTACTAAGTGGCCTCTTCGTACAACATAGGAGAGAGAGTCATCCTACCTGAGTGTGAAATTAGGTATAAATCCAGCAAAGAAGGTTTAGTGAATTCTAGATAAGTAGGAGGCTATCATTTGGTTTCTTTTTGTGGTAAAAATCTGATTTAGTGTGAAGAAAAGAAATTTCATGTGAAGGCTTTTAGCCATTAAAAAGAAAATCACCTACTCATACACAAAACTCCCCCCATAGACTTGTCCTAGGTCCCTCTCATCCAAAATTTGTATTATGGAAGATATCAAATCTTTTCAACTTAGACAAATGGCAACAATCAAAAAATTAAATATGACTTTTCATGTGAACTCTGCAGAATTCTACACATTCACCTTTCCCCACTGCTGTCCTCATGTCGGAAAGGAACCTTGCTAATGCTGTTTTTTATTACACTGTTGTGAATGACAACGTCAAATGCTTCTCTAGTGGCCTGATGCTGGATAACTGGTAACAAGGAGACCATGCTATTGAAAAGAATAAATAACTATCTTAGCTGTAGCTTTATTCAAAATCGGGTTTCAGTTACTAGTCTGGGATCCATCTCTAAAAATACTCTAAGAAAACAGTTTTTCACATTCATTGTGTCTCACTTTGGAACACAGTGCTCATTCAGTCATTCTTATTCCACCCTTCCCCAAATCATTCGAAGATTTTGCTCACTTGAGGACTAACCCATACAGCTGTGTAATGGGTACTGGAGAAGCCAGATTTCTTACTTACCATATGTGGCCACTAACCTTTTGGCCACCATCAGAATTGGCAAGAGCTGACTTTTATTATCTAGGACCCAGAGATAGGGTAACCTGCTTTGCCTATGGTGGGAAACTGATTAACTGGGAACCAAAGGGTGATGCTATGTCAGAACACCAGAGACATTTTCTTAACTGTCCATTTTTTGAAAATTCCCTCATAACAATGAGGTTTAGAATTTCAAATTTGAGCATGCAGACACATGCAGCAAGACTGAGAACATTTATGTATTGGCCATCTAGTGTTCCAGTTCAGCCTGAGCAGCTTTCAGGTACTGGTTTTATTATGCAGGTCACAATGATGATGCCAAATGCTTTTGCAATGGTGGCTTAAAGTGTTGGGAATGGGTAGAATATGCCAAGTGGTGAGTTCTTGATATGCGTGAAAGGGCAGGAGTTTGTTGATGAGATTCAAGCTAGATATCCTAATCTTGAACAGCTTTTGTCAACTTCAGACACTTCTGGAGATTAAAATGCTGATCCACTAATTGTTCATTCTGGACCTTTAGAAAGTTCTTCAGAAGATGACATCATGATGTAGTTAAAGCTCCCTTGGAAATGGGCTTCAGTAGAAGCCAGGTAAAACAGACAGTTCAGAATAAAGCCCCAACAGCTGGAGAGAATTATTGAAAGTTAGTGATATTGTGTTAGCACTTTTTTTTTAGGAGGTACTGGGGATTGAATCCAGGACCTCATACATGGGAGGCATTGTACTACATTTGCTCCCCTCAGCACTCCTTCACCACCACCACCACCGCCCCCCCCACCCCCCAGATGGATCCCTCATTTGTTTGCTCATTGTTTTTGCTTATTGTCTGTTTTTATTTTAGGAGGCACCAGGAACTGAACCCAGGACCTCCCACGTGGGAGGCGGGTGCTCAATTGCTTGAGCCACATCCGCTCCCCCCCTCAGCAATTCTTAATGCCAAAGGTAGAAAAAGAGAAAAGGAAAAAGAAAGACAAACTGAAGAAGAAATGCACCATATGACTTTTAATTAATTTGGAAGCATAGAACAACTCTCTTTCAACAGTTGACATGTGTGCTTCCTATCCTGGATAATCTTTTAATAGCCAATGTAATTAGTAAACAAGAACATGATATGATTCAACAATACACACATACCTTTGCAAGCAAGATAATTGATTGGTACTGTTTTAGTTCAAGGAAATGCTGCAGCTAATATCTTCAAAAACTGTGTAAGAGAAACTGACTCTACATTATGTAAGAGCATATTTGTGGAAAAGAATATGAAGCATATTCTAACAGAAGATGTTTTAGGTTTGTCACTGGAACAACAATTGAGGAGGTTGCAAAAAGAAAGGACTTGTAAAGTGTATCTGGACAAAGTTTCTATCATATCATTCCTTCAGGTCACCCGATACTATGCCAAGAGTGTCCCTTTCTCTAAGAAAATACCCTATTTATAGAGATATCATCAAGGGTACTATCTGTACATTTCTTTCATAAAAGACAAATAGGCTACATATTAGTCCATATAGAAAAGTCCTTAAAATATTTGTGAACATTTGGAGCCATCTGAAGAAGGAATTATTGGTTTTTTAATTAGTAATATTTGTCTTCTACTCTGCTTTGGTGCTAGTAATCTTTTTTCCAAAAAATAGTATCATATATTTAATCTTAATCTCTGTTTATTTGAAAGGGAAAATTTATGTTTGATGGGCTATCTTAGTGTATTTCATGAAGATATAAGGAATTAAAGAGTAGTCAAAGTTCTGTGATGTATAATTTCAGGAGCTACTGTGTTTGGTATTCTTTCTGGAAGCTTTGAGTATTCCATAGGTATGTAGTTAAAAAGAAGTGGAAACCTGGGGAACAGGTATAGCTCAGTGGTTGAGTACCTGCTTCCCACATATGAGGTCCTGGGTTCAATCTCCTTTAAAAAAAACAGTCTGGAACTCTGGAGCTTTTCAATATTATGGTGCCAAATTCTCCTTGATGCTTTCCATTTGTGTTGTAAAATAGAGATTTTTCTCTTACTGGTAAACATATTTTCCCTAGTTTATGAGAGACATCTTAATAAAGTGCTTTAAAAAGATCATATCATCAAAATGTTTTTTTCTCCCTTGATTTAAAAAGTAATTTCCATGTCTTCATAGAGATACAAGAATTAAATGGAGATAACATACATAAACACATACCTGTCACATTGTAAGCACTCAAATACTCCCTATTCAATAAAAATTGAATTCATAGGAAAAAAACAAGATGTAGAAGGGTGAATATAATATAGGTTTTGTAAAATAAAGGAGTTGAAAATAAGAGTACTGTAGATATTTGTATTTACATGAAGAAATGCTGGATGATATACAAGAAGCTCATAAGGGTTATGGGTAGAAATGGAGTAGACGGGGAAAAGTGGACCAAGATTTCTCAATGTGTACCCATTTTATATATTTTGCATTTCTGAACTTGAATTACCCATTCATTAAAAAAATAAAATTTGCAAAATAAAATGTAGCACAGTCATCCATTTGAATCTAATATAGCAGTTAAGAATTAACTCAACCTATATGTGTAAACAAGTGTAAATCTCAAAAACAAAGTGAAGTGAACAAAACAATTTGAAGAAAGATAAAAACAGTAGTATACCATTTATACAAAAAAAATTTAAAGGTAATCAAAGTATTATACGTCATGGATGCAAACTATGTAGGAAATATTTAAAATCATGAACTCAAAGGGTCACACAAAATTCTTGGTGGTGGCTGTCCCTGGAGAGGAAGAGAAGCAGATGGAATTGGAGAAGAAAGCAAAGGGAATGCATCAGTAAATAAGCAGTTAGTTAGGGGTATGCGGAGAGTTTTTGAGCAAGCTAATAACAGCTGAACTGTCCTGGGGAAGACTGATTTTACAGCCCGCTATAGGCTAAATTAAGTGAGGAGAAGCTGAAAGAAGAGCACCAATTAGGAAGCTATTGGCAATAATTTAGATGAGAAATAATGAAGGGCTGCACTAAAATGAAAACAAGGAATTTGGAAAGGAGAGGAGAGAAGACTGTGGTAGGCAAAGTAACATCGTCATCCCTGGAACCTGTGAATATGTTAGGTTACATGGAAAGGGGCGTTAGGGTTACAGGTGGAATTAAGGTTTCTAGTCAGCCGACTTTAAAATAGAATGCTTACCTTCATCACCTGGGTGGGTCGTGTAATCACAAGTGTTCTGAAATGGGGAAGAAGGAGGCAGAAAAGTCAGACGCAGAAAGATGAGAAAGACTAGACTTGGCATTGCTGGCTTTGAAGCTGGAAAAGGTAAGAAAATGAATTCTTCCTTAGAGCCTCCAAAAGGAATTCAGCCCTGCCGACACCTTGACTTTAACCCAGTGAGACCTGTTGCAGAATCTGAGCCCCCAGAACAGTAAGATAATAAATGTGTGTTGTTTTAAGTCACTAAGTGTGTGTTCAGTTGTTAAAGCAGTGATTGGAAAGGAATACATGACAAAGACATTTTATAGGTAAAGTAACAATTCTGGAAGTCTTATAAGATGTCTTGGTATTGAGTTTCAGCAGGAGAATAAAGTGTGCATCTGGGTTTGGGAAAAGAGACTGTGACTATAAAGAGAAAGCTGAAACTCTACAAGTTTATGTGATGTCAACAAAGCAAATATAAAAATAGAGAAGGTGAAGAAAGAAGCAGGGGGAACACTCACATTTGGAGGCCAAGAGGAGACAGGAGGTCCATCAATACACAAAAGTGATCAGAGAAGTAGTCGGGTAATCAGAATCATTTCAGAAAAAAAAAGTTTTAGGAGGGAGGGAGAAGGAAGTAGGCAACAGGTGGGTTTTTTTTTATTTTATTTTTTATTAGAGAAGTTTTATTAGGTTTACAGCAAAACCATGCATAAAATAGAATTCCCATAAAGCACCCAATTAACACATTGCATTAGTGTGGTACAATTGTTACACTGCATGAAGGAACACTTTTATAATTGTGCTATTAACTATAGTCCATGGTGTACATTAAACAAGTTTTAAGTGCTATGAAAATACCAAGCATGGCATGGTGGTTTTCAGCTTGTGCTGCACATTAGAATCACCTTGGTAGCTTAAAAAAAAAGGGAAAAACTGGGGACCCAGGCTCCACCCCAGACCACTAAATCAGAATCTCAGAGTGAGGACCAAAGCTCAAGTAATTTCAACGTGCAGTCAGGATTGAGAACGAGTGGTGCAATTGTGGGAAGGGACTTTAGGACCTCAGCTGAAAACCATAGCCGGGAGTTCTCCCACGAGAGGGGCCACACACCCAGGTATCTTTAGTGGTGGCCGTGGAGGTGCAGTGGAAGCCATGAGAGGGGAGGTTCCAGAAGAACCACTTGTAAAGATTGGGTGCCTGCAATAGGAAAAGAATAGCATCTTACTCCCCACTCTCAAATGCTTAGGCAAGGACTTACTGATCTCTGCTTGTGCTGACCTGTGCAGGCTTTCCCCTCCTTGAAGCCAAGAATTGCTTGGAAAATTGGAGGTGGGTTGGGCGTGGAAGGGTGGTATGTCAACGTCCTTATCTTTTCAATCATCATCTCCTCTGGGAAAGGCTTCTGTGATCCCCAGTGTGGACTAGCTTCCTTGTTACCTGTTCTCCTGGTACTGTTTTTCTTTGGAGCATTTATCACTTATCTCATTGTGATTTTGTCCGTTTCTTCTTCTAGACTGTTAGCTTCACAAGGGTGGTGATCCTCTTTAAAATCTCATCCATTGTCTCTCTACCCAGCACAAAGCAAGCATTTGATAATTTTATTGATTAAAAAAAGAAAAATTTATTGGATAAAAATTAATTAGAGAAAGGGAGAGCTTTTGTTTTGACAAATTGTAATTAAATATAAAAGTATAACTCTATATAATATAAACATTAAAAGTACCGGCTGGCTATGCACAGAATGTTAACGTTTCTTTCATTTTAATGGTAGGATTTCAAGTTATTTTTATTTTCTTCTTTATAATTTATAAAATTTCTATAAAGATGTTAAGTACTTTGCTAATCAGAAGCAAGAAAATGACCTCTGTAGAATAACTAGGCTGGAGTGTCCTTGTTTAGTGTTTTGGGTCTGGGGTCAGCAAGAGCGGGGCTGGTATCCTGTTTCTGCCGCTTACCACCTGAGGCCAGTTGCAACCTCCTGACCGTCACCTGTAAAGTGGGAGTACTCTGTGAGGTTTAAATGCCAGAACACATGAGGAGCTTGACACTGAATGGCTCCTCTGTAAGTGTCAATTATTGTTACTTTCGGGGGTAAATGCCTCTTATCTTTGGCCCTGTAATGAGTTTCTTCTAGAAATGTGTGTAAATGCATTAAGACGTAGTTAATATTTAAAGGCTAAACCTTTTGCTGTAAAATGTAAAATAATTTAACGTGTAGCCAGCGGGTGGCAGCATATCTGACTTCTTTACTGCAGTGGGGCCTGACATGCCACCGTGGCCTCGCTGGACAACGTTTCTTGTTAAAGAATCTGTTTTAGGTGTCCGATGGAAAAGGAAGACCCCTTAGAGTTTAAGTCAACTCCTTCAATTTACGTATATGGAAACCTAGAGATGAAGTGAAAACAAAGAGCACAGTCTGTTCTTTTGCTGCGAAAAGGAAGGGCAATGGGTGTAGAATACACCCTGTGTGTACGTCACCCTGAATTCGGACTATTTCCACAATATCGCACTTAGCTAGCCAAGTGAACTAGGAACACATGGCAGGAAACATTTTCTAGTTCTCAAACGGAAATCTCAGTTTGAGGAGAAAAGAACCTGTCTCTCAGTTGTGCAAAGTATTAAATTGTTGATGGAAACATTGAGCTGCCCCACCTATGCCCCTGTTTTAGTACTTGCCAGTTGATGGAGGCATTGCCTGGGTCCTCACCATTTCGCTGTTTTACAGAGTAGGAAACAGAGGCTCAGAGAAGAAAGTGTCCTCGAAAATCAAGGAAAAGGAATTCAAATCCAGGCCATCTATTTGTCCCTTTGTTCATTCACGGAAAACAAATATTTATTAAATTTCTGTTATGCGCCAGTAGGCTGTGCTAAGGGCTGGAAAGAGATGCATTAGCTGCACTGGAATTCACCTCCCAAAAGTCAGTCTCTGTCCTTAGTGTCTGAACTGCATGACACCAAATCCCTGCCTTTCCACCAGGCATGCGCGGGCTCAGGCAGTCGGTACCCAGCAAGCTTGTTCCACGGAGTGGCCAGGCACTAAGGCCCTGGAGGCAACTGGATTGGAAGGAGGGTTTTACTATGTTGGGCAAACAGTAAAGCTTAGAACTACTTTTTAAATGTCTAAGGATTGATTTATGCAGTTGTATTCTCTCCTGCTCCAGAAAGCCCTTAGAGGCTGCAAGATGTCTGTTCATCCACCGAGGTCTTTGTGTTTCCAATAATAGACCCAACACCTTTTTCAAAATGCCCAGGAAAAGCTGGGCCCACACGGCCCCAGTGGGACCGCTAGATGGCAATAGCAGCACATGTTTCTAGATTCCCACCAGTAAATCACAGGGGAAGAGGCTTTCAGGATTAGTTGGTCTACTCCCAACCATTTTACAGATGGCAAAACTGAGCCCCGCAAAGGAAAATCACTTAACAAAGATAGGTAGCTAGTTAGCTGAACAATCTAAATGAACTGAGTTCTACGTAGGTTGTTGACTTCTATGATTTAATATTTACAGGGAAAAATTCCTTATGGATACATTAAACAATTGTTTTAAATGTTTAGTGTAAACGCTTTTTTGGGAAAAAAGTCAGCAGCACAAAAGAATGGAAATGAGGTTAAAAGTAAGTCTCCCTCCCATCCTAACTCTTAATTTTCTCGTCTCCTCCCCAGAGACCCCACTGTTAGGAGGTTCTTGAATGACTATCCAAATATATATTTAAAAACACACACATACTTGGCTGGGGTGCATTTGTAATATGCAAAACTGTTCTCCGTGTGTGTACGGATCAGAAGGTTATAATGTGTGCGTGGAGTAGAAAATAATATGAACAAAAGTGGGAAAGCTTCTGTGGACCCCAGGAAAATGTCTCCTTCACCCTCCCATTCTCCCCTAAAAAAAGGGGTAGGGTAGGGTGGGGTTGGAAAACCATGAAGTGGTTTCCAAACTCTGGAGTGGCTTTATTTTTTTCCATTTCTCTGTTGATTTAACAGATTAAACTCTGCCAGTGGCACCCGTAGTATAGATCTGGGTAAATCCTGCCTTCTGAAGCCCTCCCTGCTGTAATTAAATTACTGTAAATACAATTAGAAGGTCCCTCTAGGTGGTCTGTGTGACACCAGCGCTGGAGAAATTGTCTTGAGCCTTGCGAACCAAAAGTAAAGAGCAAAATCGTAGACTCTCCTTAATCTTTGGGGGCCCGTCCTTTGAAGATTTGTGGCCCTGAAGTGATAGGCAGTCGGTTTTAGGCAGCACAAGTGGTACTTTCAGGAGACTCTTCCCCCACCGCCCCCCAACCATCACTGGCCTTCAGGGTCAGCATGTGGGCTCCGGCTCTGTTGCCTGCTTCCTGCCCTGCCCCAACCCCCTTCCCAGGCCTCTGCCAGTGATTTGCAAATCCTGCTTCCAATCTGGAAAAGGAGTCTGGGATGGTGAGTACTTTGCATCCAAAATTTTTTGCATAGTGTTGGGAGCTGTTGCTATGTGGTCCCGTGTGTTGCTCAACAAGCTTAAACTTTGCATAGCCCGTGCTAAACTAATTTGCGTCAATTTGTCTACATCACGCCAACAATCGTTCTGAGAGTCCTGAATAGCACATACAAGGCTGCCTGCTAAAGGCCCTCTGGAGCAGATGCCACTGGCCATTCTGCCGCCTCGGCTGTCACTAGTTCTTCACCATGGTTTCTTCATATCCTAGTGACAGTGTTAGTTTTTCCACCGTGGGGTTAAAACTTTTTTTTAAAATTTAACAAAGGACAGTGCCTATATCTGGCACTCCAAGTGCCTTTTTTTTTTTTTTTTAAGAAAGATGTGGCAGAATTCTAGCCCCAGTGTTTCCTAACAACTTTTTTGGTTGCAAATTTTGGAAGAAGTGTGTGGAATTCAGACTTTTAAAAAAGTGTTTATGCTACTGTGACAAGGTGATTTTGTAATTCTGTCATTGTGGTGGACTAAAACGATCAGCCTAAAAACAGCTCGCTTTTTATGGAAAGATATTTTGTAAAATAAAAAAATAATAATAATAATGAACATTAATGACCAAAGGCAGCAAAAGCAATGAGACAACCGAAGTAATTTGTGATATATGAACTCTAGGAAATCACCTCACATTTAGGAGAAGTTTCCATTTCTTTTCAGGGCCATACGTTGCTAGGGTCAGTTTGGGGGTGCCACCAGAAACCCAGGGGGAGCTAATTGACTCTCAAAGGGAAATCTACCCCCACCTCAATGGTTATTCACCTGCTTGTGGATTTTGTCATTCTGTAATGCCTTTCTCTGCTCTTCCGCATTTATTTCATGATCTGAAAATTACCCTGAAAAAATTGATATGTCCCCAAATGTTTGCATTTAAGTGTTCTGGCAATATGTCTAGATAGGAGGAGGTGATGAGAATTTATTGAATTCCACAAATGATTGAGGGCCTACTATGAGCCGACACCCTTTCTAGGCACTTCAGCAAACGAGACCGACATGGCCTCTGCTGTGGTACCTAGGAAACAGAAGATAAACAAAGCAGTAAGTGCAATGGGAACGCCAGGTGGTGGAGGTGCAAAGAAGGAAAATTAAGAGAATAAAGTCAATGTGCCACTGAAGGTGTCACTGACGGATGACATTTGAACGGAGACTCCCGGGAGGGAACAAGCCATGTGAATGCCAGGGGATAAAGTGGACCAGGCAGAGGGGACAGTGGGGGCAAGAGTCCCTGAGGTGGGAGTGGCTTTGCCTGCTTATGGCAAAGAGGCCAATGCAGCTGGAGAGAGGGAGCAAAGGGGTGTGAGGGCAGGAGATGAAGTTGCGAAGAGAATAAATAGGAATAGGGAATGCTGTAGGGATGGTGGGAAATGCCCCATTCAGTGTTCTGGTGAATGTGAATTTCAGCAACCTGGCTCCTGGTCTCTCAAGCTAGAGCTGATTGAAGCTAACAGGCATATGATGAGATGCTCAAAATCACTGTCATTTTTAAAATGCTGATTAGAACAACAATGAGATGTAACTTTTCTACCGGTAGCCTGGTTAAGACTCAGAAAGCTAAGTAATGTCAAGTGTTGGCGGAGATGTTGGGACAGAGGAGCCTAGCAACTCTCATGCACGGCTGGTAGGTTGGTAGGCAGGTACAGCCATTCTAAAGAGCAGCCTAGAATCACTTAGGCAAGTTCCACAGCTGAGACACCCTATGCCCCGGCAGTTCTGCTCTTAGTATTCACATATCCCATGGAAATTCTGTTGTGGAAAGAAAGACCATAGCTTTGGAGTTTAAAAACAGGAGATGGCCATTTGTAAGAACCACACTGCAGGAATGAGGGCAGGAAATGCTCACCAACCAGGCCGGGGCTGGGGACTCTCTATCCTGGTTCCTTATCACAGCAGCACCGGCTTCTGACTCCTTCAGGCAGCCGGGCTAGCCGCCACCTCCCAGCATGCACAGCTGGCAGCCCACTGCCACCTCCTCCCTGGAGTCTGGCCAGGGTCAACACTGACAGCTGCTCTGGGAGCCCTGAGGGAGCTTCTCACAAGTCAGGAGCCACCTCCAGGAGCCTCAGCCAGAAAGCTTTCAGGTAACACATCCAGGGCAGGGGCAGGGGCACAAACATTTATATATCAGACAAACAGTTGCATAGGCACTCTCCTCCTATCTTGACAAATTTACCTTCAGGACAACCTGGAAGGCAAAGTGTGAACTTTGAATTCTTTAGATTCCTGGAGCACAGGGGAACCAGCTCCCAGCCTGAAGGCTGTCCTCTGGTCTCCCCACCCCAGCCTGAGGGGCTGTGCTTGCCTGTGACACTCAATTACATGTCCAAGCTTCCATGTATTCCCTTCCTGCCCCCTCCAATGAACAGCTGCCTCTCAGGCCTAGGGGCGCTGTCTTTTTTCAGAAGCACAGACCTTATAGGTGAACGTGGACTATTCGGGGGTCCAGAGTTGCCTGGGTATGAGGGTAAGTGGGGGCTAGGCAGTGAGGGGGACTTGGACGTATGCTAAGCATGGGAAACCATGATGAGTTAAAGCAGATCTTTATGACAATAGAAATTAGAACCACTTTGAGACAAGTAAAAATCAAACTGCACAAAATACGAAAAGATCACCTATTAGCTATGGAGCATTGGGCATTCTACTTAACCTCTTTGAACCTTCATTTCCCCATTTACAAAATAGAGTTGGACAAGATTAACAATTTCAAAAGCCTTTTTGCTCAGGACCTCAGGATTCCGTTCCTGCCTGTAAAAAAGCGGGTTAAACCAGATTGGGGGTTCTTAAGTTCAGCCCCACTGAGGACTCTTGTCCCACCTGGATCCCTTCAATCAAGCTCCTGTTTTCAAGTTCCCAGATGATTCTCACATGCAATCAGGGTTGGAAACCCCTATTGTACTGTACTTCATTGTGCTTCGCAGTTATTGCACTTTTTTTTTTTGAACAGCTTGAAGGGTTCTTGCAACCCTGTGTCAAAGTATATTGGTACCATTTTTCCAGTGGCATTTGCTCATTTCATGTCTCTGTCACATTTTGGTAATTCTTGCAATATTCCAAACTTTCTCATTATTATATCTGTTATGGTGATCGGTCATCAGTGATCATTGATGTCACTATTGTAATTGTTTTGGAGTACCACTAACCATGTCCATATAAGACAGTGAACTTAATTGATACATGTTGTGTGTATTCTGAAAGCTCTACCAACCAGCCATTCCATCTCTCTCCCTCTCCTTGGGCCCCCTTATTCCCTGAGACACAACAATATTGAAATTAGGCCAGTTAATAACCCTAAAACGGCCTTGAAGCATTCAAGTGAAAGAAAGAGTTGCACGTCTGTCAATATAAATCAAAAGCTAGAAATGATTAAGCTTAGCAAGGAAGGCATGTTGAAAGCCGTGGTAGGCCAAAGTCTAGGCCTCCTGTGCCAAACAGTCAAGTTGTGAATGCAAAGGAAAAGTTCTTGAAGGAAATTAAAAGTACAACTCCACTGAACACATGAATGATAAGAAAGGAAAACAGCCTTGTGCTGATATTGAGAAAGTTTTAGTGGTCTTTGTAGAAGATCAAACCAGTTTGAAATAGCCAAAACCTATTCCAGAGCAAGGCCTCAACTCTCTTCAACTTTATAAAGGTTGAGAGAGGTGAGGAAGCTGCAGAAGAAAAGTTTGAAGATAGCAAAGGTTCTTTCATGAGGCTTAAGGAAAGATGATGTTTCCATAACATAAAAATACAAGATGAAGCAGCAAGTGCTGATGTAGAATCTGCAGCAAGTTATCCAGAAGATGTTGCTAAGATCATTGATGAAGATGGCTACACTAAACAGGTTCTCAGTGTAGACAAAACAACCTATAAAATAAAAAGATGTCATCTAGGACTTTCATAGCTAGAGAGAACTCAATGCCTGGTGTATGAGTCAGTCAAAGGGGTGCTGATACAAAGTACCAGAAATCTGTTGGCTTTTATAAAGTGTATTTATTTGGGGCAAAAGCTTACAGTTACAAGGCCCTAAGAGTCCAACTCAAGGCTGGTTTCTCACCAAAGTCAATTGCTATGTGTTGAAGCAAGATGGTCACCGATCTCTGCAAGGGTTCAGCCTTCCTCTCTCTCAGCTACAGGCTGGCACAGGGCTTCTTTCCAGGCCTTCTCAGCTGCTCTGCTCTCTTCACAAGATTTGCTGTAAACTATCAGGCAAATGGCTCCTCTCTCTTCCCAGGGCCGCAGGATCAAAGCTGACAAAGTTCTCTCCTCTGGTATCTAAGGAGTGCTCTCTCTTCCCATGTAGTCTTTCATGTGTGCCCATTTATATCAGCCTACAAGGGGGCAGGGACTTAATCTGAGCCACACCTCACTGACATGGTTGAATCAAAGCCGTAATCTTAACATAATTTAATAAAAGACATCTCAGCTGAATCTAATACAATCAAAGGGTATCACACCCAGAGGAACTGACCGGTTTACAAACATAATCCTTCTCTTTTTGGGGGTTCATAAATAATCTCAAACTGCCATACCTGTAAGCTTCAAAAGACAGGCTGACTCTTTTGTTAAGGGCTAATGCAGCTGGTGACTTTAAGTTGAAGCCGAAGCTCACTTACCATTCTGAAAATCCTAGGGCCCTTAAGAATGATGCTAACTCTACTCTTCCCACACTCTTCCCAAGAGCTCTGATGGAGATAATGTATGAAATGAATGTTGTTTTCATGCCTGCTAATACAATATCCATTCTGCAGCTCATGGATCGAGGAGTCATTTCAACTTTCAAGTCTTGTGATTTAAGAAACATGGTTTATAAGGCTATAACTGCCATAGATACTGATTCATCTGAATCGAAGTTGATAGAAAACCTTCTGGAGAGGATTCACCATTCTAGATTCCATTAAGAACATTCTTGATATATGGGAGGTCATCAAAATATTAACATTAACAGGAGTTTGGAAGAAGTTGATTCCAACCCTTGTGGATGACTTGGAGGGGTTCAAGACTTCAGTGGGGGAAATAACTGCAGATGTGGTGGAAATAGCAAGAAAACTAAAATTAGATGTAGAGCCTGAAGATGTGACTAATTGCTGCAATCTCATGATAAAACTTGAATGGATGAAGAGTTGCTTCTTATGGATGAGCAAAGAAAGTGGTTTCCTAAAATTGAATCTACTTCTGGTGAAGACACTCTGAACATTGTTGAAATGACAACAAAGGATTTAGAATGTTACATAAACTGAGTTGATAAGGCAGTGTCAGGGCTTGAGGGGACTGACTCCTGTTTTGAAAGAGGTTCTACTGCCGGTAAATTGCTATCAAACAGCACCACATGCTACAGAAATTTGATGCGAAAGGAAGAGGCAATTGATGTAGCAAACTTCATTGTCTTATTTTAAGAAATTGCCCCAACCACCTCAACCTTCAGCAACCACCACCCTGTTCAGTCAGCAGCTGTCAACATCGAGGAAAGACCCTCCACCAGCAAAAAGCTTATGACTCACTGAAGGCTCAGATGATGGTTAGCCTTTTTTAGCAATAAAGTATTTTTTAGTTAAGGTATGTACCTTGTGTTTTTTAGACATAATGCTACTGCACACTGTATTAGTCAGCCAAAGGGGTGCTGATGCAAAATACCAGAAATCTGTTAGCTTTTATAAAGGGTATTTATTTGGGGTAGAAGTTTATAGTTACCAGGCCATAAAGCACAAGTTACCTCCCTCACCAAAGTCTATTGCCATGTGTTGGAGCAAGATGGCTGCCAACATCTATTAGGGTTCGGGCTTCCTGGGTTCCTCTCTTCCCAGGGCTTGCCTTTCTCTGGGCTCAGCTGCTCTGTTATCGCCACAAGGCCAGCTGTAGACTATTAGGCAAATGGCTTGTTTCTCTTCCTGGGCCTTCTCTCTTTCCTCACAACCAATCTCCTCTGTGTGCTTACTTGCCGGGGCTCCAGCTCAAGACTCCAACATCAAAACTCCAACATCAAAAACTTCCTTCTCTGCAGTACAGTTTCCTACTGATGTGGCCCAGTCAAAGCCTTAATCATTATTTAATCAAGTAAAAGTAAAACCTCTGAATCCAATACAGTCTAATGTGCCCAGAGGAAAAGACAAACATAATCTAATCTTACTTTTTGGAATTCATCAATAATATCAAACTGCTACACACACTTAATAGAGTATAGTGTAAACATACCTTTATATGCACTGGGAAACCAAAAACTTCATGTGACTTGCTTTATTGTAATATTCACTTTATTGAGGTGGTCTGCAACCAAACCCACAGTATCTCTGAGATATGCCTGTAACTCTCTGAAGTCCCTCCTGATTTTATCTTATAAAGAGCAGGTTGGGTGGGAATATCAGTCTCTTTGCTTCCAGGACACTCAAGACCTCTTTGTGACTCAGCGTTTCAAACAAGCAGGGCTTTGTCAGAGGAACCATGAGCCACAGGCTCTGGCCCTGTCATGGGGTCACCCGCATTTGTGCAAAGCGGCGGGGGGTGGGTGATGGGGTCTGAGGCCTGGATGGACAGGTGAGGCTAATAAGAACCAAGTCCTGCGGACGGAGCTGCCAAGGTTGGGACTTGGCACACAAAGGCCACTTCTCAGCCGGCCTGAATGGGCTGACGCTTCCTGGCAGCTCCTCAGCCTCCGCCAGGCACCTGCAGGCCGGGGCTTCTTGGCAGGTGAGGTGGTGTGAGGAAAATAGGGCTTTTCTCGAGCTGCTCCCCAGAATAACATCTCTTGACATCTGGGGAGACGAGGCATGGAAAAAACAAGCCACTGCATGTTCACCTCGGTCTGTGAAAGCCTCGCCAGCGAGGAGGCAGGAAAGGGAGCTTGTGTTGAAGTGCTACTTTTCAGCGCTTCTTTCCAGTCTGGAGCTTTGCGTGTTCCGGGCACCGTGAATGAGGCCGGCTGATGCTTTGTATCAAATGGAAAGTGGCCTCTTTCACACAGCTGGCACTGGGGCCCATGACCACTGGGGCAGGATCCAGAGCTCTCCAGGATCTTGGCAGGGCCACGCTATGGGTCTGAATCGCAGCTCCATTGGGCAGCAAGGACGATGCTGCCTGCTGGGAGAAGTTGTCACCATGAAGCAGGATTTTTAAGCCCAGAAGTGATGGTCCTCAGCTGGGGATGAGCAAGCTGCCCCTGCCACTTCCCATCCTTCTTGGAGCCCGTGTCTCAAGTGCAGAGACCACAGATTCTAAAACAGAGCCTGGACCTGACATATCCGTTCAGGAGATATCTCTGGGATTCCAAAATATCATCATGCCCTGGACGATGCCACAGTTTACATGAGCAACAGGAAAGCATTTGTAATAAGTATTTTCCCTGAATATCTGAGGTTAGTCCAAGTAATTTTTAGCACTTACTTATTCCCTTCTCTGTGCCGGCTATTTTACAGATGTCATCTTCTTTGGAGATATTAATTTCCATTTTTACAGATGAAGAAACTTTGAAGTTCAGGGAAGTGAAACTGCTTTGCTCCAGTTTCTAGAACCAAAGCCCAAACTCTACTCTAGTGTCCAAATTCAAGTTTCTCCTACTACGCTGGTCTTCCTGCGACAAAAGTGTAACGTGTCCATGGCAGAGCTGGTTATTAAAGGAAGGGAAGGGTGGAAGAGCTTGTGCTCCTCAACTTCGCCAGCCGTGTAGACATTTTTGGGGTCTAAGACTTTGTAAATATCATCATTGAAGCTTCCAAGAAGGGTTTAGCAAAATGAGATAAAAGAACTGGTTTGATTTCTTTCTTAATCAGGGTTCGTTTGATTGTAAGAAACAAATCTGTTCTCTATGGTCAATCAGAAAAGGTCAATTATGGGAAGGAGGTGGCAGTGCCTCATGGCCTTTGCGGGCAGGAAATGCATTCAGGCCTCAGAGGGAACTAGAACCAGAAACTGCCTCAGCCCTCTCCCTGCCTACGTTTGATAGATACGCAGGGCTTTTATGGAGAGATTCTCCAATTCGCTTTTGACGGAGGAGTTTGTGAAATTTCCTAATTTGGAGAGACTCCTGGCCTGGCATGATGGAATCTCAACGGGCAATCGAAGACGTGAGATTTGTGAAACAGAGTGACAGAGCCTGTGGCTCCTGGAGCCAGGACAGACTTAGGTTTGCAGGTAGCCTCTACAGCCTACTAACTAAGTTATCTTGAAAAAGCGTTGTCACCCTGAGACTCCATTTCCCCGATTTGAAAAACAGGTTGAAGAAGCCTGTTTCAGAGCAGTGAAGCAGTATGTGTCAAAACATCTAGCAGAGTGGCCTCGGCTTCCTCCCTCCCCGCTTCCTTAAGTGATGACATCTTCGAAGGTCCTACTTAGAAATGGGTGCACAGCCCCAGTACTGGGTGTGAGGACTTGAACATGTCTTTTTAGGGGACATGACTCCATCCCCAACAGGCTCTATCATGAAGGCATGATTTCAGGCTCCAGCCCTTCCGGAGGTTGACTAATACCATGTGACCCAAAGCTCCCACCCTCAATTATATTGTTGGTCTTTCTGGCCCAGCCAGCCTCCACTCTAAATCATACTGTTGGACTACTGGTGACCCTGGGCCTCCAGGTAAACAAAAGCACCCCTATCAGGCATGACATTCCAAAGGCTGAGAGCTTACCTCCCAGAAGCTGAGGACAGCTGACCAGACCTCTTATTGGGCAAGTTAAATTCCTTATTACACAGTCCCAAACCAAAAACAACCCCGATGCCCAACTATAGAAGGGATAAGTAAACTATGACAGTCATAAAATGGAATATTACGCAGCAATGAGAAGGAACACACTACAGATACTTGCAACAGCAAACCCAGTGTTAAAGGGGAGAAGCCAGGCACAACAGAAAACACACTGCAGGCTTTTGTTGACATAAAGTTCAAAATTAAGCAAAAGGAAATCACACTGGTTAGGGATGCATGCCGCCATGGTAAAACTATCAAGGAAAGCATGGAAATGATGATAGTAAAAGTCAGGTAGTGATTACCTTGGGGGCAGTGGGTAAAGAGAGGAAAGGGGTATGAGGAAGGTTTCTGGAGTGCTGGCAATGTTCTCCTCTCTTGACCGGGACTGCCCTCCTTACCGCCATACACACACTTTCACACATGGCTGGGAGAGGTGGGAGGGGAGACACTAGAATTTTAATCTGGATCTCCCTGCTACATCTTGGGACCCTCTGTCCAGTCTTTCTTACTTAAATTTCCTCTGCCTCTATGCCAGGAGTTCTTTTTTTTTTTAAATTTTATTTATTTATTTATTTATTTATCCCCCCCCTGCTGCTTGTGCTCGCTGTGTCCATTTGCTGTGTGTTTTTCTGTGTCTGCTTGTCTCCCTTTGTTGGGTCGTTCTGCTGCATCAGCTCACCACGCCGTGCAGGCTGGCTTGCCTTCACCAGGAGGCCCCAGGAATCGAACCCGGGGCCTCCCATATGATAAATGGGAGCCCTGTCGATTGATCCACATCTGCTTCCCATATGCCAGGAGTTCTTAACCTGGGGTCCATGCATCCATTTCAAAGGTCTGCAAATCACCCCCTGATGCGGTTTGTCAAATTATGTGCACAAGGGTTTCTTTCTGGGGAGTGGTTCTTATGTCCTCTTAAGATTCCTAGAGTGATCTGTAGTCCAGGAAGGATTAAGAACCATTGCTAGGAGGGAATCTGAATTCCCAGCCTGGAGAACTCTGCCACATTCTCCAAGGGAGAAGCAGCAGTCCCCTGAGTGCAGAGGCCATGTCTGGCAAAAGAGGATGGCCTACTGATGGGTTCTTGTTATTGAGGACTAGCCTTATGAGTCTTTGCTCTTGTAATTGAAACTTAACCTACTGTTATGGGGTGCCTAAGGGTTGCCATCTGAGAGCCTCCTTGTTGCTCAAATGTGGCCTCTCTCTAAGCCAAACTCAGCATATGAATGCATTACCTTCCCCCCAACA
>JAQZBX010039105.1:0-23175 GCA_029593785.1 Cabassous unicinctus
TGGCCGCCTAAGCTATTTTCTCCATCTGGCTCAAAGCGGGCGCTCGGGTGGGGGGCGGGTGGAGGGGCCTGCCCAGCTCGGCCGCGGTCTCCTCTTCTCCCCGCAGCTCTGCAGCTCTTTCCTCGCGGGAGGAATGGCTCCTTTCTCCCTGCGAGGCGACGCCGGAACAAGAGGAGGAGCAGGGCGCTCGGCTCCGCGCGCGTGTAGGAGGGGGCCTTGAACGCCGCTCCCAGGCTTCGCTGCTCCAAGTGAGCCCTAGAACCGGCTCCTCCTCCCGCTTCACCTCCTCTGGCCCCGAGGAGAGGGAACTTTCGGCGGGGCCCTGGCTCCTCCCACCTTCCCGCTCCCAGAGGCGAACGCCCCTCTCTCTCCCGCTCGGCGAGGTCGCGCGTCCTGCGAGCGCGCTCGGAGCCCAGGCTCCCCGATGGCGGTTGCGACGGCCGCGGCCCGGCCCAGTGCGGGGCGCCCTAGCCCGCTGCTGCGAGCCTCCCTCCGCACCCCCGCCAGCCGCCCGTCCCGCTGCCCCGCGCTGCCTCTGCGCTCCCGCAGCTGCTCGCCCGCCTTCGCCCGGCACCGCGCCCCCGGCACTGCGCTCGGCCAATGGGCGGCGGGTCCCGCGTCCTGGCCCCGCCCCCGCCGCGGCAGCCCTGGCGCCGCAGTCTGGTGGCTCCGCGTGCGGGGGAGCGTCCGAGGGGCCGGGCGCGCGCACCGTGACCGGCAGGCGGCCCTGGCCTGGGAGGCTGACGGCCTCGCACGCACGCCGCCCCGGCCGCGGGTGACCCGCCCGAGGGGTCCCCAGCCCCCCCACGCCGTGTCCGGCCGCTGCCCGCGCGCCGCGGCACCCGCGCCCTCCTTGGCGGAAAGCCCCCGGGGCCTTCCCAGGCGCACAGCCTGCCCGAGACCCCCCTCCCTCCCGAGGTGTCAGGGCCCGCGGGACTCCGCGGGCTGACCCACGGGCCGCCAAGAGGGCCTGAGCCGGCCTGGGTGGAGGCCTCCGCGGCCTGTGGGTCTGCGCGAGCACTGCCGGGAGAGCCCTGCCTGCACCCGCCGCGTGCCCTGGGGCAGTGCCTCGCTCGCCTCGGTTCTCCCGGCCAGTAGCCGAGGGGCTTGAACTAGGTCAGACCTCAGCCACTCTCACTGGCTCCCACCTGGACGCCACTTCACATTTCCTTTAAGTCCAAGACCCACTTTTCCCCGCTCAACCACATTTTTTTAGAAAAACGTTATATCGCTGCCATAAATGGGAAACCGGTATCGCTTGCCATAAATAGAAGGTAAGAGTAAAAATAAACACAGTGAAAACAGAGGGAGGTTATTAAATTCTAGCTGGAAACCATGACCTGCCTAGGCTTGAGATGTGCCCTCAGTTCAGGGAGGTGGGCAAAGTTTGGAGAGGTGTTGAAGACCTATTAGCACCCAACAGAGACTTTCTCCTTCACATCATCAGGAGGCTGAGAAGACCATGTCCTCACTGGGTGATGCCATGCAGGATCTGCAGCCCGTTTCTGTCAAGCCGTATGGATGTGTCTCTATATCCATGCATCTGGAACCCTGGGTCTGGGGGAGGTCTGCCAGTCCCTCTCCCCCATACACTGTATCCCCACCCCATGACAGGCAGTGGGGTTCTGGGGGCCACTGTGGAGCTGAGGGTCCGGCTCCTTTTGGTGAAAGACTGGCATTCAAGTCCTACCTCTATAACCACCCAAATATATGACCCTGGGCAGTCAAGGAAAGTCTCTGGGCCTTGATTGTATCATCTATAAAATGGGTATGATACTGCTAGGTCTGCAGAGTGACGAAAGTGCTAAACAGACTTGGACTTTGATAATAGAAAATGGCTTGCCCTCCTTGTCTTTGATAATAGAAAATGACTTTCCTGTAGGCTGTTGTTGTTTGTTTGTTTTTAGGAAGTACCAGGGATTGAACCTGGGCCCTCATACATGCAAAGCAGGTGCTCAACCACTGAGCTACACCCACTCCTCCTTAGGGCCTTGAAGGATTCAGTCTGATCTGTGGGACTTTGGGCAGGATGGTCTGCTTGGCTAAGTCCTCCAGTGTGAGAGAGGGCTGCCTTGGAAGGTAGTGAGGTCCCCATCACTAGAAGTGTGTAAACAGAGACTGATGACTTTTTAGTGGGGTGTTGTTGAGGGGATTTAGGCTTTGGGTTGGGGGTTAAATTAGCTATCATTTCAGATACTCTCTGGCACCCGTATTTCCTCTTCAGTGACTCAGTAATAAAATAGTCAACATTCATTTAGTCCCAGTTGCTGTGCTTGGTTCTTGCCAGGCATTAGCTCATTTAATCCCTGGGGACCCTCTGAGGGGGGATCTAATGTGGCCATTTGGCCGCTTAGCTGTGTGAATTTGGGTGGCTTACTTAACCTCTCTGTGCCTCCATCATCTCTCTGTGGCATGGGGATAATAATTGGGGTGGTCTGGAGGATTAAATGAGCTAATGCTTGCCAAGAATTCATTGCAGTGCCTGCCACACAGTATGTATTTTTAAAAGATTGGTCTTACAATCATCTCCACTTCTGGATGAGGCTCTGCAAGGTTAAGTCTTGTGTCAAGGTCATAGAGCTAGTAAGTGGTGGGACCGGAATTCCAAGCCGGCTCTGACTTCAGAGCTGTGGGCTTTGGTGCTTTCAAAGCTTATAAAGTACTTGCACGACTTGATTGCACTTTATACCCCAGCAGGAAGATGTGAGATCTGGGTGCCTCAGAGGGGCCAAGGAATGTGCCCAAGGTCACCTGCTGGCAAGTGGCAGGATCCCAGCCCTTTTCCACATCCCACTTTGCTTCTAGGAACTGGCTTCAGCCCAAGAGGGTTTGTGCTCAGCCTGATACACAGAGGCTGCGAGCCTGGCACTGGCTGTGAACTTGGCAGCAGGAGGCAGGCAAGGTGGCACACTTCACCCGGAAGCCTGGGGGCAGGAGGAGTCAGGCCACTGGGCAGCTCCCCTCACCCCCTGGAATGTGGCAGGTGGCCAGCCTGGAGCAGGTCCAGGACCCCATTACCCACTCCTTCAACAGGGTCCTCCACCCTGAGAGGGTCACGTCCCACTGACCACATCCACGTTGTGAGAGGAACAGCACGTGGAGCCGAGGGACCCCGGGAGACCACCCGCCCCTGCCTCTGCCCCCCCCACACCCAGTGCAGAATGACTCAGTCAATAAGCAGGTGCGTGTAAGAGATAGATCCCCAAGGAAGCTTCACATGGCAACAGTGCACCTCCCACGTGTGCCCACTTCCCATTCTCCCACCCCCACCCCATTTGCCTCTGCTCTGCCTCACCATCTCTCACGTGGACCCTTTGTCATAGCTGCCTCCAACCTTGCTGGGCTCCCCAACACCCCCTCACTCCCATAACCCATTACTATTTTCATCTTTTTCTAAAAACACCACCCTTTGCTCAAGAAGTTTCAATGGCTCCCCATTGCGTAAGATATAAAATCTAAACTCCATAGCCTGGCGTACAAGGCCTCCAACCAAGATTCCAGGATCAGATTCCCACCTTGCCCCCACCAGCCTGCATTCCTGCCAAATCAAATAACATCCTAGCCCCAAAAGAAATGTTTTCCCTCCTCCCAGCCTATTTTTATGCTGGTCCCTCTATCTGGGGTGCCCTTTTCTCTATCTTTAGTTGGTGAACTTCTACACATCCTTCAAAGCCCATGTCCCCCACTCTTTCCCCAAGAAGCCTTCTAGACTGTCTAGCGATGTGAATACATCTCACCCTCCTCTTTACTCCCTCTGGTGGCACCAAAAACTGGCTCTCTTACTGAGGGTAACTGACCACCTCACTAAGCCTCAGTTTCTCCACCTGCAGAGTGGGTGTTATAATAGTGGTTATCTCCTGAGATTGTTGGGAGGATTAAAATAAACAGTAAATTGCCTTGCACATGACGACCCTTGTCACAATTACTTCCTCTCTAGTGTGTGTGTCACATCCAGCCTCACACTTTGGGCACATGCCTCGTCACCCCCATTAGTCTGTTAGCTCCTTGGAGCTGGGACTGAGCCTGATTCATCATCAAGAACAGCGTCTTGCACATTGTAAATTCCTAAAAAGTGCTTATTGAACTGTGCTTGGCAAGCAGCCTCAGAGCAGAGGAAATGCACAAGCTGCCCTTGGAGACAAAGGGAAGGGGAGAGCAGATACATCCGAGCACAGCTTCCTTTAATCCTCCTAACAGCCCCATTTACGGAAGAGGAAACAGAGGCTCATGAAGGATGAGTACCCTGTTCAAAGTCAGAAAGCCAATGAGAGGCTGAGCTGGGATCTGAGAGCATCTCCTCCAAAGGGAAATGAGGCATTTGCCCAATGTCCTGTCATATCTCTGGCTGCTTTTCTGGAACAGTGGTTCCCAGCCCTGGCTGCATGTTAGAATCACCTGGGGAGCCTTTTAAAAGATAGCAAAGCTCAGGCTCCCTGCACAGAGATGCTGATTTAATTGCTCTGGGGTTGGGCCTGAAAGCCACATTGTTTAAAGCTCAGCCAAGTGATCCTAATGCACAGCCGGAGTTGCTAGAGCAGTGGTTCTCAAAGTGTGGTCCTTGGAGTGGCAGTGTCAGCAACATCTGGGACATGTTAGAAATGCAGACTCTGGCATCACCTCAAACACCTGCCTTTTAACCAGCCGTCTGGGTGATTCTGACACATGCCAAAGTTTGAGAACCACTGGCTGGAATGCCAGAGTTTCAAAACCTTAGAGGTTATGTCACCCAGCCTTCCTATTTTGCAGACAAAGAGGCCATTTGTGGCTTGACCAAGTTCCAGACGTAGCAATGGCAGGGTAGAACCAGAGCCCCGGTCCCCGGCCGCTCAGACAATGATCTCTCCCACTGCTGAGTGAATGCGCCACTCAGGGCCACGTGGCCGGCCCCTGCCTGGGTCTCTGGCCTTACAGGCCCAGACACGAGTCAGCAGGTCACCAGCTGTGCACGCCCAGCTGGGTCAGGGGCACAGGGTCAGGCGCCAGTCAGTGCAGAGAGCCAGGCTGGATGGAACCAAGCTGGGAAGCACAGGACCTCCCCAAACATCCCTGGAGGCGGAGTGGCAAGGACAAAGGGATGTGCCCAGGCCTGAGGTCAGCAGCAGCGCAGTGGAGCCAGCCTTGCCGTGTGCCCTTTCCCTTGTCTGCCTCCCCTGCCTCCCTCTGTTTGCACAGGGATCCTCCCGCCCCACTCTCCACCCTGAGCCCCGTGAACAGAGCCCCAGCCTGAGCCAGGAGCCTGGGTTCTAATCCCAGACCGGAATCTTGCTGTGTGACTCCTGAATGGGCCACTTAACCTCTCGAATCCTCATTTCCCAGCACTCTTCCTCCTCACCTTTTATGCTCCAGCTAAAAAGACCGACTTGTATCTCCCTGAGCTTGCTCCAGGCCCTCGCCCATGCTGGTGTCTCTGCTTGGGATGCTGGCCCACCCCTGGGCAGTCACGCAGATTCCCAGTTTTCCTTCTGGAATCAAGTATCACTGGCTCTGGGAAACCCTGGCTGCTTCTTGCTGGCATCCCTCACCCTCCAAACTCAGATAAATTTTTGGATGCATCCCTCGCTGTCTGAATTCTTGCTAGTCATATCTGGAACTCAGAATCCAAATAGGTTTGGGTAGCACTGAATCCCTCACTCTCTGAACTTGCTATATAAACTCTCAATATCGAGAATCAATATCCAAATAGACTTGGAAAGCATATAGTATATGCTGTGCTTGTCACATAGTAGATGTTCAGAAAAATGAACGAATGAATAATGGTCAGTCTCCTCCTCTGTACAACAAGAATGCTGGATCTGATCCTCTCTGAGGTCCCATCTGACTCCACCTTTCTAAGCTAGATGAACACCACTGCAGGTGACTCAGGGTGCCTGCCAGCCCATCTGAAGTCTTTAGGCAAATTCAATAAAGGTGCCTTCTCGAGGCAGTGGCAACCATTCCCCGAGGCTCACAGCTTTAGGGGAAAAAACACAAGAAGAGTTCCTCAGCTAAGTGCCCTTGAGCAGTAAGCAACCTGCACAGCCATACAGGGCAGCCCTTTGTGGCTTTGTGAATCCAGTCCTTGAAGAACGCACCACAGGGAGCAGTGATGACCAAGAAGGGTGACTGTTATGCTAGGTCAAGTCTAGCTAAGGGCATGGCCAGAAATGAAACAGCGTAGACCAGAGGCTTTTAATCAGAATGGGACTGTTCTTGCAGCCCCCACTCTTTGCAGGCACTGGGGTGATCCCATTTTAGCCAGACCACGACCTGATGTGGGGGATGTTGTTAGTCTCATTTGTAGATGAGGAAGCTGAGACTGAGAGGGACCTATCAGACACTGAGTGGCCTAAAGACACTGAGGCAAGGACGTGACAGAGCACTGGAACTACGACAGTTTGATGGCAACGGCTGCCCGTTTGTGGGACTTGCCCTCAGATACAGCAGCGGCATTAGCCACATCTGCTTGTGTGTCATGGAAATGTTCATGGTCACATTCCCATGGAGGCTCCTACGGAATAGGCAGGGCAGGGATTTCTGTCCCCATCTTAATCCCGTTCATGTGGGTGTGCACCCATTGTAAACAGGACCTTCTGAAGATGCTATTTTTAGTTAGGCAGTGGCTCAGCTGATTCAGGATGGGCCTTAATCAGATTCCCGTATACAAGGAAAGCCTCTGGGAGGAGCTGGAAGTCAGAAATCAGCAGGAACACAGAAGAGAAGGAGAGGACGGCACTCTGTGACAGGAAAGCCGAGGAACCCAAGGATGGCCGGCCAGTCAGAACACTACTGACCCCGGGAGGAAGCAAATCTTCTAGCTTCTGAAACTGGGAGCCAATAAATCCCTCTTGTTAAGCATTTGTCTTAGCAGACAGGAAACTAAGACAACAGGTGACAGAACTGGAGCTTGGAGATGTTCAGGGACTTGCTCAAGAGCCTGGTTTGAGAACTATCTGGGTCTTTAGACAACTAGTCATTTGATCTTTTTATGACACTCATTATATTCTTTTTTCTCCTTAGGAGGTACCAGGGATTAGACCCGGGACATTACACATGTGAGGCAGGTGCTCAACCACTGAGCTACACCCACTCCCTCATTATCTTCTTAAGGCTTGGCCCGTACATGCCATCACAGGCCTTCCCATCCATCTATCCAACATCATCATCATCTTCTTATTTTCTATCATCATCATCTCCATCACTGTCATCATCTTCATCTCCTTCATTGCCATCTCATCATCATCTTCATCACCATCTCCATCACCATCATCATCTCTATCATGATCATCTGTACCATCTTCATTGTATCCCAAGCCTGTGACACTTCTGTTCCTCTTTAGGTGTTTGTCAGCCCCTTAGACTTGACCTGTTCTGATCTCGATGGAGACACCAGGGCAACACAACTTCCTTAAGCCTTGGCCTTTGGACAGAAATTTACAGATGTCCTGTCCTTCCACTATCACATCTGATCCTCCCAATAGCCCCTGAAAATATGCAGAGCCAAAGATTATGTGGAAGAGCTAGGCAGGATAGGTTCAGTGGCAATAGAAGAACAATTGGCCATCTAGTCTATTATTTATCAACTGCTTCCCTTGTGCCAAGGCTCAAGTCAGGTAGGCAGACCCTCTTCTAAGCATGCTACTCATATGAACTCATTTAACTTTCTTAACAACACTATGAGCGTTATCCTGTTACACTCATTTTCCAGACAAGGAGACTGAGGCTCCGAGAGGAGAAGTAACTTGGACAGGGTCACTGTTGTAATTGGTGGAGCTGGGATTCTGTGTCTGTCTGCAGGACTCCAAAGCCAGTGCTCTCTTGGCCACAGGAAGCTGCCTCATATGCAGCTCTCTGACTGTGCCCTCTGGGGGTATCACCTCCTGTTCTGCCCAGGAATCTTGTCTGGGCCCCTTTAACCACAGGATGCCAAAGGCCCTGGGAGTTTGCATGACTCACCAATTTCTGACAGCCAGCTGAGCTACTGGCCTGGCCCCTCTTATCTACAGAGCAGGTGTCTGTAAACCTGCAAGTTTGAAGACCTGAAATATGCTTAGCTTGTCTGGAAAGCAGGAGAGGGATAACCATGCAAGATGTGGGTAGAGAGAAGAGCAAGGGCCAGGTGTGTCTAGCACAGCACCTGGCATGCAATAGGCACTCAATCAATGCAGGTTCCCTTCTGAGCCCAGAACTCACCCCAAACTCAAGGTGCAGGCTGGTCATAGTGAAGTATGGGGAGTCTGCTTCCTCTCCTGATTGGGACCCAGCATTTCTGCTAATTCCACATAATTCAGTGGACTCATTACCTCGGAGTGCTGAGTTGGAGAAGCGGGGGTAGAGGTTTGCCAACAACCTCGCAACTGCCAGAAATAGAATCCAATGTTCTGGGATGCTAATGACTGTGGCCTTGATGTAGTTCTCTCTCCTTTTAATGGTCTCCAGAGGATGGGGTTGTTTGGAGAAGAGGAAGGCAAGGCAGTGGAAGAGAGGCAGAGCCAACCGTGTGGAACCCCAGCTCAGGCCCTGAGCAGGTGGAGAGTGGGCCTTCCTTCACACCCCAGACGAGCTTCTGTAAAGCTGTGCATCACGTCAGATTCGTGTAAATCGCATCTTATGTTCTTTCTGAGTTCTGTGATCCCCATCAACTTCCTGTGGAAGTTTGTCTACAAATCTGGCCGCCAATAATTCCTCCCATCCAGAGGTGGCGTCTCTGGGCTGGCTTTGTGACTGGCTTTGACCAGTAGGATGAGGCAGAAGTGACGCTGCGCCAGTTCCGGGCTGGGCCTCGAGAGGCGCGCAGTTGTGCTTTCGCTCTCTCAGAGTCCAGCCATGGCGTTGTAAGAGGATCCAAGCCGTCTTGCGGGAGGGAAGGGCCACGCGCGGGATCCTGGAGGGCCAGGCCCGTGGAAGAGAACCGACGCGCCAGTGCATGCCAAAGCCCTGGACATGGGAGGCGGCCCTTCTGGGACCTTCCAGCCGCCAGCTGAACGCCATCACCACGTAGAGCAGGAACCACCCTGCCCAGCCTGCCCACAGAGCCATCAGAAATCATTATTTTAAGCCACTGACTTTTGGGATGGTTTTAATGCAATAAAAAAGACAACAGAAACAGATCCATTTGCTTTGTTTGTCATTTAACCCTCAGTTTTGACACCAGTGTCTGCAAGGATGCAGGCCCACTGAATACCAGAAAGAAAAGTGCCTTACTCTGAGCCAGCCATGAACAGCCAGAGAGTCCAGGAAAGGGTGCAAAAGGCTGCTTTACTTTTCTCACAAGCCCCTTTTGGTTTCATATCAAGGGTGCCTCTGAAGGGCATCTGGGTGTCCTGCCTCTCACTTGTTCCTCTCCCACCTGTGATCTTTTCTAACCCCCTCCTCCCCCGGGATCCTGGTGCAATTTTGGAGAAAATTTACAAAGCCAATGAGTTTCTTTTTTTTATTATTTTAATTGTGATAACATATATACAATATAACATTCCCCATTAGGCCATGAGTTTCTGACTCTCTTCTAGAATGTTCTTAACATTGTGTCCTGAGCAGAGGCTTTAAACTTTTAGATTTCTCAGAGGCTACAAAATACATGAACCATCCTCTTGCTAATAGAAAATTTTCATGGCATAACGAATATTGTGCTTGAAAGTTCTTCCTGCTTACTGGGAGGGGTTACATGCCTCTGGAAGCCTGAGGGGGACTCCCCTGGAACCTGGAGAGCCCTGCGACCGTCCCCCCAAGAGTGGCACGCTCCTGCAATCTGGAAAGTGACACAAAGATGCCTCCCATGGGGACCGAGGCATGGCAGTCTTGTGCCACGAACAAGCAAGCTCTGCCCTGCTTCTGGGAGGGGGCTCCAGACCCCCAGACCCTCCTCCCAGTCTTCAGGCAGAGCTTCATTTGCAACCTGTTTCCCTACCTGGCTCAAACTCTCACCCCAGCCTTGTGGCCCTGAACCTGCCTTGTGGAATGTTTTAGTGGATGAATAGATGAATGAATGGTGGGACAATTGAAGAAATGAGTGAATGAATGGATGATCGAATGAATGCTACCATAGCCAGTTTACCCACCTGGCCAACAGGCCCAGATCCAAAAACACAGCTCAGTCACTTCTGCCTTGCTAATCAGTAATGGGGACACGTTTTCCTCTTTCCATCCAAGGCTGTACCAGTTAGGATTAGGATTATTCAGCTGTAAATCACAGAAAACTCAAAATAACAGTGGCTTGAACAAAGTTTAATTCTCACTTAGGTAAATGAATTCTGGAAGTGAAGGTGCTAGTACTCCGTATGGTGAGAGACCCAGGCTTCTTCCAGCTTTATCCTCCACCATCCCTGGGATGTGGTCCCATCCGTATGGTCTAAGAAGGCTGCTCAAGTCCAGCCATCACTTCACATTCTAGCAAGCAGAGGAAGGGTGGAGAAAGCACACCCCTTTCTCTAAGGATGCTTGCTGGAAATTTGCCAGACCTGAGTCACATGGCCATACCTGGCAGCAAGGGAGGCTGGGAAAATTCTTTATTCCAGGTGCCCGCTAAAAATTGGGATTCTGTTCTTAAGTGAAAATGGAAGAACTGATACTGGGGATCATCCAGCTTTGCCACAATGACTAAGAGAACCACCTTTCTAGGGGGCCCTTCTGGGCCCACCAGGCAGACTCATGTCTATCTACCGTGCTCTCCTAAAGATCAGGAGAAAATGTTAAGGTCTTAATGCAGAGTCTCAGTCTCCAGAGTAGGGTTTGGCATACAATAGGTGCTCATTCACTCAATAACGATCTAATAAACACCTACTGTATGCCGGCACTGTTCTAGCAGCTGGGATAGCATGATGAACAAAACTGACAAAATCCCTGCTCTTCAGGGATTGACATTCTAGAGGGGAGAGGTAGTTGATGAGATAGTTATAAAACACAATTCAGAACAGAATAGAATACACACTACAGATAAAATATGATATAAGGCCACACAGTGATTAGTGCCATGAAGAAAAATGACAGCGTCATTGTGTGTGGGAGAGAGCTGGGGTGGGGGGAGGGGACTGCTGCAAGCAGGTGGTCAGGGACGACCCCTCCAAGGAGGCAGCTTTTACTCAGAACTAGGCGATGGGGTGAGCCAGGGGGACATCTGTGGGAAGAGCATCCCAGGCAGCGGGAACAGCAAGTGCAAAGGCCCTGAGGTGGGCGAGTGCTCCATGTATTCAAAGAAAAGCAAGGAGGCTCCCAAGAGAGGGAACGAGTAAAGGAGAGAAGTGGAGGAAAGAATGAGTGGATGGTGAATAAGACATGCCGTGGTGAAAGCCACCCTCGCTGGAGTGAGCTCCAGGAGCTTGTATTCAAGCTCTGTCTCTATTACCAGAGGGATCTTGTTGCGCCTCGGTTTCCTCATCTCCAAAATGGGGACAATACAAACCTCTGCCTCCTTTGTCATGCGAATCAAAGGCGAGGAGCCCTTGGGATTGTAGAAAGCAGATTACACTTTGGACTCTCATTCTGACTGTGATAATTATGAAGCAACATTCAGACAACTTCCTGTCCACGGCTGGACCAGGAAACGGTCCCTCTGACTACCCTGACAGGCTGTGTCAGGGGACCCCTCGCAGTGGAAACCCCCTGCCTCTGCCTTTCCTGCTGCAGCATCACCCACCCTTTCTCCAACATTTCCCAGTGCCCTCTCTGGGCCAGGCCCTGCGCAAGAAGCTGTGGGTCCAGATATGGAAACGCGAGGCCCCTGCCCTCCAAAACCCTGGGTCTGCTGTGAACACAGACTCCCAGGCCGTGCTTAAGGAGCACCGTGAAGGGAGCAGCTGCAGCTGCAGGAGCCTGGCCCGAGGCTGGGCAAAGAGCAGCAAGAGCCTGGAGCTAGGAGCTAGCTAGGAGCTAGGAGTTGGGGCCTGAGTCCTAATTCCTGTTCTGTCCCCAACACACTGGGTGACCTTGCAAAGGTCCCAGCATGCGGAGCCTTTGTTTCCTCATCTGTGAAAAGCGATGGTTAGACCCTTTGCCCTTGCAACTCTCCCATGCTGTGGTTGTGACAACTCTTGCTGAGCTCAGCTCTGTGCTAGTCCGGGAAGGAGGTAGACAAGACAAGAGACCATGGGCATTGCCCATTAGGACATCTTATCACTGAGAAGTTCAAACCACCGGCTCCCTCCAAAAGGGCAACAGGCTAACTCCCTGTCCACGCAGTGACCGAGCCGAGGCCTAGGTGTCTTAGAGAATCTAGACACCTCATGGTGACTTGGAGTCACAACCAGTGAGTTTTCTTCCGAAGCAGATTCCAGGAGCCTACGAAGGAATAGAGCAACATAAGGTCAGATGCAGTAAGGCAGCCTGTTCAGAAGCCACGAGCACAGGAAGTTCAGGGGGCAGCCAGGCTGGCTTCTGCAGGAGCTGGGATTTAATGGAGAAGGCTTCCAGATGGGAAAAAATTGCAGCAGTCCCAGGCCTAGTCTGGGTATCAGGCAATCTGACCTGGACCAAATCCCTGAGCCTCCCCGAGCCTCAGTTTCCCCATCTGTAAAACAGGGATGTTGAAGGAAATAGAGCGAGTGTATCAAGTGTCCAGCACAGGGCTGAGCACGGAGCAGGTCCTGGCTAATTGCCCTTTTCTGTGCTCACCCCATCCCTGCTCTCGTACTCGGAATCCCACACCTCGCTGCCCCAGCCTGGAGAAGGCACCTTCTCTCCACAGTCTCAAAACCAGTCCCAGACCTGCCTTTCTCTTCATCTTGCCTGATAAGCCTCCAGAATAGCTCCTGTATTTTTTAATTCCTCATTTTCCCATGGGAGTCTTTTAATTTCTTCCTCTGTATCATAAACACAAGATAAGAGTTTAAACGTCTGACTTGAAGGCAATCTGGGAGGCAGAGCAGCTCTTACACAAAGACCAGATGCAGCCCATGCTTGCCAGCAGGGCCACCTGCCTGCTCGCCTGCCAACCTGCCCTCTCTCGCTGTTATCTCTTAATTAAGATTGTAATGAGGAGCTGGAGGGAGCGGCTGCGATGGGAAGCCTAATGCGGGTTAGCCGCCAACTTGCTGGGAGCCAGGGCTCCTCCTGCCCTGCCTCCCCACTCACTTCCCAAGTCCATGGCCCTCCACCACCCACGGGGTCCCAGCAGTGGAAGAGGAGCCTGCTGTGGCAGAGAAGCTGGAGGAGGGGGAGGCAGGAAACCTCCTGGTTCCAGCACCCGGGCGTGGGCCTGGCCGGGTGATGGCCAGCACATCACTTCACCTCTCTGCCCCTCGGTGCCGTCATGACAACGATACCCCTTTACAGGTTTGTGGCTATGATTCATGGAGGGCACACCTGCAGAGCACTTAACTTAGGGCCTTCCCGGTACAGAGTAAGTGTTCAAAAAAATAAAAAGTTTATTGTCACCAGGGAAACTGGATGTCCAGCTGGGGTTGGGAGGGGCTGGCTGTGGTCAGCTTCCGCCTCGATGGCCACACACCCGATGAGGGTGGGTCACACAGGGAGCCGGCACTAGGTTCTGCAGGACGTGGTGAAGATGGAGCCCTCAGCCGATACCAGCATTAGGCTGCTAATCTTAACACCATTCAGCTACTGAGTCCCTGGTTACTCTCCTACTTTTAGGCAATAAAAACAAATTTTAAAACAAAATTAGCATGAAACTAAGAGTGTTAAGGCTCACTCGGCGGGCCTGGAGAAGCATTCGCTGGACCTCTAAGCTCAGTGAACGAGAAGCCTTTGTGTCTCCGAGTTATTCTATGAACTGGCGTCACAGAGGTTCGGCTTCTCCTGGGTCAGTCGCTAGCTAGCTGGTGACCCAGGAGCCCCTCCTCTGAGCCACTGATATCGGCCCTGCCCACCTCTCAGACTTGTGGTGAGACCCAAGAACGAAAAATGGATATGAGCAGGTTCTGGAAAAGTACAAAGCATCATGCAAATGTCAGGGACGGTTCAGTTACTCAGTCAATGTTAGCATAACCCTAGTTTGGATTTAAGAGGACAGTTTGCCAGCACACACATCCAACAGAAGAGATGTCGGTGGCAGTGAGTTCTGTCCAAGTTCACTAGGAGAGGGCGGCATGGAGAGGTGAACCTCGAGGTGCTCCTAGAAGGAGCACCCCAAGAGCAGCGCTCTCACTGAGACTCAGCGCCGGCAGGACGTTTTTGGCCTTGATTTACTCCTTCCCGGCAGGCAGTGCTCGCCACCTGGTAAGACGGACCAGCCCCATGAATCTGGGCTCCGGCCATGGCTGCTTGCCCCACCGCCTCCAGAGAAACAGGCTCCGTCTGGGCTGGCCTCCGTCCTCCCCGCCATGCCAGCTCTTCAAGAAGAGACCTACATGGGCAGCCTGAACGAGCCCTGGAGGACGACCCAGGGCTGCAGGTGTCTGGTGCTGCTGAATAAATCATGGTCAGGCCCAGTTGAGCATCTTCCCCCAGACAGCTCTGCCTCCCAGATGCTATCTCCCCCTGGAAGCCAGGTGGCACAGATCGTGGCCCTTCTTCAACAGGTGGCGAGCAGTGGCCAGCCCTGCACCTGGGCAGGCTCACATTCCCCAAGCTGGAACCAGCCCCTGCCAAGATCCACGCAAAGCCAGGCAAACTGCCACGCGGCCTGGGCTCCCCGCTGCTCCAGAGCCTCCCGGGACCCCGCGTCTGCAGAAGGTGGCCCAGACGCCTTACCTGACAGTCAAGGCCCTTTGGGACACAGCGTCCCATGGCCTCATCAGCCTCTTCTCCTGCTCCTCCCCTAAAGGAGCCTTCTGCTGGAGTCACCCCAGATCCTCACAGCCCCTCACCGCTCTGCACGGGTCCACCTCTGTGGGTTTGCTTAGGCCACCCACTCCGCACAGGAGGTCCCTCTTCCTGTCTCTAAAGGCCACCCAGCCATGGGGCATTCTGCAGGCTGCACCCTAGAGCCTGGGCTTCCGCAGCTGAACGCCACATGCTTCCGGCTGGTTCACCTGGAAGCCTCTCCAAGGCAGTGCCCCTCATCCTCACTGCTTCATACGGCACCAGCATGTGGGGCCCCTCCTCTGGGCTCCCACGACCCCCCGGGTGTCCCCATCACAGCCTGTGCACACTTTGCCTTATTGCCTTCTTGCCTGTATCGTCCACTGGACCCAAAGCTCCAGAAGGTCAGGGTCGGCATCTCCCTGGCCCACCAGCACCCACTTCCTTCTCCTTTGCATTCCCAAGGCCTAGAACAGAGGAGCCCTCGGTCTTGAAGGAAATAAAGCATGGATAAATGTATGCTGTTGCAAGTCTGGAAAATGGATGCCTTCAGAACCCCTGCCCCCAGCTCTTGAATCTATTTAAGAAACCCTCAAGACCGTGCACCATCCGATTATCTCTTATTTCGTCCTGTGTGTCGGGATCCTAGTCTAAAATGCCTTGGGAGAGCTTTAACTCAATTCCAGAGAAGATAAATAGCTTACCAGCTGACACAGCCAGTAAATAACTTTGAGATGATCTATTTTTGCCGTGGATTCTTATGTTGACACAGCAATCGGGCTGACGTAGTGTTGCATTGATCCCGTCGTTCCTGTTAGAAAATGACCTTTAGAATGGTGCATATTTTCATGACGAGAAATTCAGCTAAACCCTGCAACTTACTCTGGCTCTCATGTATCTTTGAGTGCTCTTCAGCCAAAAGTAGCAAGATCTAAGAGGACCAGATGAGGCCGAGGGGGCTGCAGGGATTAAAGACTCAGTGGAGGGCTGCCTGGGGTGGGGGGGCATGATTCATTTTCCAGGTGGCGTGTCTGTAGTCTCAAGAGGCAGGGAGGGAGAATGGAGGCAGAGACACAGAGAGAGAGGGAGACAAGGCGACAGAGGGGGAGAGGGAGAGAGAAGAAATGACCCAGGGACGTGTGAGAGGCTTCTCGCTCTCCCCTTCCCCCCAACAGGAATTGTGGCTTTTCTGGCCCAGCTGGCAGTGACAATCGGAGTGACCACATCGTGAGCCTTCACCTGTAGCACAGGTGTGCTGTGTTGTCAGCCCAGGGCTTCCACACTTCTCGTCTCATCCCATCGTCCAACCTTAGTGCTGCAAGAGAGCAGAAGGTCAGCTGGTCCCATCTCGAATCTCTGTGGCCGGTGACAGGCAGCCCCTCGCTCCACCATGGTGGCCCAAGGGAAGGTGCAGTGTAGTGGGAAAAACAAGCCAGTGGGTTATAGAGCCAAACCCGGGTTCTGCCACTCTCCAGCCATGTGGCTTTGAGTCCTGGGCTTGCTGGGCCTCGGTCTCCTTGGCTGTGAAGTGGGGGCACATCAGCATCTCCCTGAAGCGGTAAAATCAGTATCGCACAGTGATTAGGAGGCAGGCTTTGGAAGGAGCAGAGCTCGGCTTGGGTTCTGCTGCCGCCACTTACAAGGCAGGTGGCCTTGAGCACATCACTAAATCCAGGCCAGCCTCGGTTTCCTATCTGGATAATGGTGAAGATTAAATGAAAGAATGTCGCTCCAGGCCAAGGGCAACCAATGATAATGGCCAACACTTACACAGCACTTACTATTTTAGGCTATCCTAGCAGGCGTGTGTGTGCGCGTGTGTGCATGCACTGTAATCCTTATAGCAACTTCTGATTTAGATAACGTTATTAGCCCAGTTTACAGATGAGGAAACTGAGAACACAGAGATGTGAAGCAACTTTCCCAGGATCACACAGCTGGTTAGTGGCAAAGCTGAGATTCGAACTCAGACCATCTAGCTCCAGGCACTGGGCCCTTACCCCTAACTTTTGCCGCCTCTCAGCAAGGGCTCAGTGAAAATGAGGGGTTTCTATTCAGTGCCCAGTTATATTGGAGATGCTGAATCCAAGCTCGCTTCCCCCACCCCACTCCCACTCTTGTAGAGTTGAAAGCTGTTGCCTTGTAGCACCTACTCATCTTCCCCTGGAACTGCCACCATCTCTTCCCTGCGCCTTGGCACAGCCATTCTGCTGCTTTTGAAGAACAATTAGCCCATTTCCCATGAATCTCTCCTCTGGGCTAACCTTGCCCGGCCATTCCCCATGGGAACCCTCCATGTCCCATCATTCACAAATGTGCATTAACCACTTCCACGTGCCAGGCACTGGGCTGGGCACAAAATGGATCTGGAGCTTACTCCCCTGGGTCTCCCCATCCAGCAGATGGACAAAGGGTCCCCACCCTATTCTGATCACCCTCTGTGACCCTCTCAATTTTAACATCTCTCTAAATGTCAGGACCAAGAAATCAGCCAAGCACTGCCTTGAGCCTCCATGGCTGTCCTGGGAAGTGGGCGACATGGCAATCATTGTCCCCCTGTGACCGGTGAGGTCACTGAGGTCCAGAGAGGGAAAGTGACTTGCCCAAGGCCCCACAGCAGAGTGAAGGAGTTGGTCTCCCACCTCCAGACTCACAAATTCTGGCTTCAGCCTCTTGGCGCTCAGGATTTCACCTTCCTTGGCTTTTGGGATTGGAGAGAGCAGGAGGTTCTCTGGGGAAGGGGAGAAGTGGGCACCATCAGGACCGTTCTGGTGGAGGCCATGCTGCCCCTGCTTCTCTTCTTCTCCCTGACTCAGTGGACCAAGGGGGGCACCAATGTCCTCCCTTTGGTTTGAAAAACATAAAATCTAAAAAAAAAATACCCTGAGAAGTTATCATTAGTTTTCCACCTTCTTCTGCCCCAGAAAGAGGTAGCAAATCACCTGGAAGGAAATATTTCCTTGATGGGAGCTGAGCAGGGTGCTGGTGGGGGCTGCCAATGTTGGGGCTTCCAGCGTTGTTTCTCTCCCCACCCTTAGCCTTTTCTCCCACAGAGAAAGCTGAGCATTTTATTCTATTTTAATATTAAAAGCCAATCGAGAGTTGTTTCTGCTGCAGCCCTGGTCCCCCTAATGACAGTGTCAAAGGGCCTGGGGCTTTGCACACTGCCCAGAGCCAGGGAGACCTGAGGTCATGTTGCCTGACGATTAAGGCCAGCTCCAGGCAGCAGCGACCAGCGCTGAAGGGGCTGCTGGGGAGGCGGAAGAGCTCAGGCCTCCACCCTGGACCTCCGTCTCCTCATCTGTACAGTCAGTCTCGTCCAGCCTCCCTGGGCGGGGTCAGGCAGGATGGGGGAGGACGCCCCTTCACTGCACGCTGCCTCCTGCAGGCACAGGCATGGGCCCATTGCATCGAGTCAGTCGCAGTCCCCACTAACGCTCACCGTCACTCTAGGAGGCACTTCTTCAGGTGGAGAAACTGAGGCTTGGAAGTGTGAGCTGCACTGGTGTTTAAGCCTAGGGCTTGTTAACTGGAGGATTCAAGCTCTTTCCAAACAGCCCGTCTGTGTGTTTTTGCAAACTATCTTGTACCTTTCAAGAGTGAATGGCCAAAAAAAAAAGAAAGAAAAAGAGTGAATGGCTGTTACCAAGATTGTTCTAGAAAGGCAACCAGAGCTTGGCCCTGCCCTTGGGCCAGAAGTCCTGAAGCCCCTCCTGGGAGCAGTGGTTTCCTGGAGTCCTCCCCACACCCCCTCCCCCAGACATGGTCCTTCTGCATTCCAACACCCTGGGCAGTAGGAGTGCCCCCTACAAATACCACCCCCCCAAACACAGGACTTCCCACTGATAATGACAGAGGGAGCAGGGGATGGCAGTTTCCATAGCAACCAGAGTTTCTCATTCTCGGCACATAACATGCCAAACCAGGGTTGGAGAGGTGCAGTCCCCTCTCATTGGAGAAGGCTCCCTCCTCCCCCTCCCACCCCCTCCATCTCTACCTTACAAGCTCCCATACAGACAAGGAAAGCCGGGGGAGGGGCTCTGGGGACGCTCGGACCCATGCAGGCCATCCAGCTTGCCTTGGAGGCCACCAGATCCGCAGAGGCTGAGGGTGCCCAGACAGAGTTCAAAGTTGGTATGTGACCTTGTGCGGTCGGGAGAGGGGAGAGAAGTGGAGGGGAGGGGAGGGGAGAGGCAGGAAGGGCAGGGGAGGAGAGAGATGTTCATAAAGACAGCCTCCTGTCCATGCACAGAAGCCGCTGGTACACTGGACAATGCTGACCCTCCCTGGGTCACTGGCCTGGCCTTCGGGGTCAGGCAGACCTGCGGCGTCTGCTCTCTGAGCTTCAGTTTCTTCATCTGGAAAATGGGAGCAAAAAGAGAGTCCCTTCTCGGTGCAGTGCTTAGCAGCTAGCAGGGCAGCAAATGGGGGCCGTGCTTTTTGCTCTATTAATATGACTCATAACGCTGGACTCCAAACGTCTCTGCCGGGCAGGGAACCTTGCGCAGTCACCCGCCCACCCCCTACACCAACCCTGCGCTCCAGCCGACCAGCTGCTCAGCTCCCTTCTGTGTATTTAGCTGAATCAGAAAGGAGGGGCGTTTCCTGGGAAGCCAGCAGCGCCCGCAAAGCACCAATCCCCTCCAACCTTTGCTCCTGGGCCTCTCCTGTCTGAAGTTACTATAACATACGGCCCTTAAATTCCTCCCAGCTTACATGGCCAGCCCGAGACCCCCTCCCTCAGGAAGCCTCCCCAGCCCACGGGAGTTATGCTGAGAATTAAGATATGGGAAGGCACCCACTACCCAGCAGACACTCAAGAAACCATCATTAATATAGATGATTTACAAGCAACCTCCCTTACCAAGCACAAGAATTAGGTACCATTGTTTTCCCATTTCATAGATGAGGAAACAGAGACTCACAGAGATTGAAGGACCTGCCTGCGGTCACACAGTCAGAATATGGCAGAGCCAGGATTCGAACCCAAGGCCCTTGACAGAAGCAACAAGGTGAAACAACATTAACAGCTGGCACCAAAACCCTTCTTGGGGAGGCACTGGCCTTTGCTTGAAAAAGACTTCTAACAAGTCCCTTGGTTAGAAGATGACACACGAGCCCAAGAGCCCAGCAAATTAAGTATGGGCATACCTTGTCTTACTGCCTTTGCGCTATTGTGCTTCGCAGAGACCGTGGTTTTTACAAATTGAAGGTTTGCAGCCACCCTGCATCAAGCAGGTCTGTCCGGTGCCATTTTTCCAACAGCAGGTGCTCATTTCATGTCTCTGTGTCACATTGTAATGAAGGTTCGTACATTGTTTTTTCAGACACAATGCTATTGCATGCTTAGTAGACTACAGTTTAGTGTAAACATAACTTTTATATGCATTAAGAAGCCAAAACATTTGTGTGACTCGCTTTATTGCGTTATTCGCTTTATGGCTGTGATCTAGAACTGAACCCACAACATCTCCAGGGTCTGCCTGTAATAAGAGCTGGCCACCAGGTGTTTTCCTAAGAACCTTACGTCTGTTAACTCAGGTAATCCTCCCAGCACCCCGAGAGGAAGGTGTTTTGCAGAAGAGGAAACTAAGGACAAGAAGTTATGAAATTTTCCCAAGGTCACACAGCTGGTAAATAGAGGCAGGCGCCAGGCCCAGCCAGACTGGCTCCAGGGCCCAGGCTTTTAGCTCCAGGGCCCAGGGCCGAGCTGTCTGCCTACGACCAGGAGTGGAATTTGTGTTCTTGCTCCTGAAAGGAAAAGACAGAGGACAGTCACTGGAGAGCAGTGTGGAGAGGGGACATGAAGAGGGGCTAATTGGAGGTCAGCAGCCAATGAGAGAACCCCAGCTGTAGGTGGCCAAGAGGCCTTTAGAAACACAGAGGCCTTTATTCGTGATGGTTCTGGAACCCACAATTTCTCTTATTAAAACAAACAAACAAACCCGTAGAGGCCTGATGTGCATTTTTAAGTTATTTGCATTTCTCTATAGAAACCTTTGGTTTCTCCTGCTCTCCTTCTCCCACCAAACCTTCAGTAAAGTATTCTGTACTAACGAATGCTTTGTATGAGCAGAGCAGGGGAAGGGGAGAAGTTGAGGGACAAAGAAAATTATCTTTAGTAGGCAGATTAAGAGAGAGGGAATGGGCAAAAAAAAAACAATTAATAAAGCTTTCCTTTATCTCACACACACACACACACACACACACACACACACACACACATACCCTGTAATGCAAATTTTGTCTTTTGCAGCCCATTTACCAGGCTATTGTGATACTTAATTTGAAGAATGAGTAGAAAGAAAGAAAAGGGGCTATAGAGGCTTAAGGGAAGGGGAAGGACTCGGGAGAAAGTTTGGACAGTTTGGCAGGTGGAAATATAGGAGCAAATGGGAATGTGAAAGAGAACTGGTGAGATGAAGAAGAGTTTTTGAGAGATTATGCTGTGAAATGTGATTGAGATACCCTTCGATTTGATTTGAATGATGAAATTAAAATTTGGAATTACTTTTTAACTACCTTTGTTTCTTGGACCAGGCATCCTGAATCCAGCTCCATCCGAAGACTGGGACCTTTGCGTCTGATCAGGTTACAGTGGAATATAGGGAGGAAGTGAGCTTCGAGTCTCATCAGTTTGGTGCAAGACACACTCAATACTAGGGCAAGCAAGACCCTGAAAATAAAGATGATCTTGGGATCAGGAGTCCTTGCCTTGCCCCCAAATTCACAGAGATTTTTGTTAGATTTCCACAGGGCATGGAATCGGGGGGTTCATATTGATATTATTGAGAATCTTAAGGGGCAGGCAAGCTCCAGCTGACATTTAAATTACAAGGGACTAAACTGACTACGAGAATAAAAATGCCAAGAAAATATGAGAGTCCCACCTCCTTCCCCTTCCAGCTATCAACAGATGACTAATTTAGACCAAAACACTGCTTGCAATTACCCACGGCCAAAAGGTTTTACTATTCCTTTTACATGTTGGAGCATATCACACCTGTGAAACAATGGCTGTAATTAGTTCCAAAGATGACGAATTATTTTAGTTAGCCTATATGGAGTTCATCTGTAGTGCCATTTGGATCTTCTCAACTAATTCTTTGCTTCTTTCTGATTCTAGTGAGGTTGTAAACCAGACACCTCTAACCTATGAGGTGCCCACACAGCTGAGTTCTTGATGCCAAGGCATCTTCTCCATGACATCTGTTACCCAAGTGGAGTCCAGAAAGAGATACTTCTAATCAGATAAACTGAAAAGAGGTGGCCTGAATGGGAACTGCCCCTGCTCTGGGGAACCATCTTACCCAGGCCCTTGATAGATGTGCACTATTTCACTAAATGTGAAATTGCAGGCAGACATCATGTCTTAATATCCCTTTTCCCCAAAGTATTTCCAGGGAATCAGACCTAGCACCAAGGAATTGCTGAATAGCCACCAATATTTGTGTCTGCACAGGCTAAAAGACTTGGAGTTGCCCTTGACTCAGTCCACACACCCAAGTTGTCAGCAAATCCTACTGGTTCTACCTAAATCTGTCCACTTGTCACCTCTTCCATTGCTCCCCCATCTTAGCCATTTCTTGCCTGGAAGAAAATAGTGGCCCCTAACTGGTTTCCCCACCTCTAATCTTGGCCATCTACATTCTATTCTCCAACTGGCAGCCATGATGCTCCTTTTAAAACATAAATCAGAAACTTCTGGTTGACCAAGATGGCACTGTAAGATGTTCCAGGGCACCATTCCTCCACAGAATCTTTGAACAGCTAGCAAAAACTGGCAGAGCCATCTTCCTTAAAACTCTGGAAAACAGTGAAAGGATTGCAGTAACTGGGCAGGTGCCAAATCAAGAACACACAGCTTTATGGGGAGCAGGTGAAGCTCAGTGGTTGAGCACCTGCTTCTCATGTACGAGGTCCTGGGTTCAATCCCTGGTACCTCCTAAAAAACAAAACAAAACAAAACAAAAAACAAAAAACCCCACAACTGTAGGAGAAGCTCATGGCACCCTTGCTGGCCTCTTCCCCACCCTCTTACCAGTATGGTGTGGAGTGGCCTGAGCTCCCATAGGAGCATTGCGGCCCTGCTCTGGGGGGAGCAGAGGAACACCTATGTGCATTCGGGGGGCCTGTATGTCCGTGCCAATCTTATTGGGTGGCAGCCTGAAAGACTTGCCCTCCCAGAACTTGCCCTGTTGGCAGAAGCATCTGGAAAAAGTCACAAATATGTAGAAATTAACCATACACTCTTAAACAACCAATAGGTCAAAGAAGAAATCACAAGAGAAATTAGGAAATATCTTGAGGCAAATGAAAACAAAAACACAACATCCAAAACTTATGGAATACGGGAAAGGCAGTGCTGAGAGAGAAATGTATATTTCTAAATGCATACATTAAAAAAGAAGAAATAGTTAAATGGCAATCTTTACACAAACAGTTTTGGAAAAAACAAAAGTCATTAAAATTAAGAATTTGCTTTTTACTTTAAAAAGATGAATG